>CM057088.1:27537500-27707500 GCA_029959045.1 Taenioides sp. WSHXM2023 | reverse complement strand
TCCTCTCCTCTCTCCTCCCTCCTCCTTTCTCTCCTCCCTCCTCCTCTCCTCTCCTCCTCTCCTCTCTTCTCTCCTCTCTCTTCTCCTCCCTCCTCCTCTTCTCTCTCTTCACACTGTAGCTCTGCTTCGTATCAGTGACTGTTTTTCTGTGACAAACTTTTGACCCTTAGTAGTGGAAGGAGGAGGCGTTCTGTAGTTTCACATCAGGCACTCACGTGTGGTGCTCTTCACTTTCACAATCATGTTAAACACCGGACAGACAGAAAGACGCTCGGGTCATTTACGTTTGTCCAGAAACGACTTTGTGCACAAGGAAAGAAGTTTGAATGTTTTTGTGGAGTCATAATTTTGAGATTGAAATGCACATGTGGCTGTTTGTTTATTTTAAGACCAACAATAGTTTTGGTTGTATTATTTCACTGAGAGAGATGGATGCATACATAGATAAACAGATAGATAGATAGATGGATAGATAGATGGAAGAATAGACACCTTCCTTTTCTTGCTTTGTGGTTGAACTGACACAGACGAGGCCCTGCTTGATGGAGTAGTTCACATAATTACATTTTGGACAAATAAATAAATGAATAAAAATCAAAATAATGAAATAAAAAAATTACATGAAAAAATTACATAAAAATAAAAATTGAATTAAAAATTCATGAAATTATTTTAAAAAAAAAATCTTTACTGAGTTTTCTTGTTGTTTACCGCTCTTATCTATATGTATTCAACATATTGGAGAACTCAGCACTACTTTCTGTAATTTTCAGCTTTCTTTTTCACACAATTTATGATAAATACTAACCACATATATGCATTATTCTTCCAGACTGAGTCATAACCAGTAAAACAAAAAGCAAAACCCGGTCCCTCTGTGTAAAGCAGCACAAACCTGAGCTGCACTTTTGCTTGTTCTTCTCTCTGTTGTAGGTGGACTTTCACATCTTTGGTGTTTGTGTATTAAACAGCAGATTAGCGCAGTCTTATTCTCTTTTTTGAACCTCACACAGAGACGCCCTAATGCGCTGCACTTTCCTCTCACACAATTTACACTGTGGCCTTAAAGGGGCTGTACCTGATTTTTGCATGTTATACTGGTATTATATATGTAAAGCTGCACTGTGTAACTTTTCTGGTGGATGGTCCGTCAAATACTTCATGGAAGTGTTTTTGTTTTGTCTGGAATGTGAGGCGACCCCGCTCACAGTCAGAATGTCTGTTTTTCTAGGTATTTTTGAGCTATAAAACCACCTGGAATTGAATGAATGTAAAGTAGAGCTGTTTAATGTCACACTGTGGGACATTCCAGGCAGAGCAATGACATCTCCATAGCAACAGGCAGGAGATGGACCCCCAAATAAAAATTTTGTATATTTGTCTTGCCCCAGTACAGAAAGCCATTCTTAGGGTCAAAACAGAAGCTACTGTGCACTCTCTGCGTCTAATTACAAAATGTTTTTATCATCAGCGAACCAGGAAGTGTGCTGTTAGCATGCTAGTTGTTGTTAGCATTACTGTGAATGTTGTTCCCTCCTCAAAAACAGACCTGGAGTTGTGTTTTGTTTCATTCACATGTTTGAGTAACTCTTTATTATTAGTCTGTCTACATCTCCAAAACTCAAAATGCTCTGTTCCACCTTGTGATGTCATGAAGTGGTAGTTTTCACCTACTTTTTAACTTTAAACCTTTAAATTGCAGGCGTTTTTATTCCTTAAAACTACAATGAAAAACATGCTATTACTGTGAGCAGGCCCACTTCTCCACAGATCTGACCTGTAACTTTGCCTTGTGATGCTGGTGTGCTTGTCTCCATGGATATAGTTAAAGGTGCATTGTGTAACTTTCTGGTGAAGGGTCTGTCACCTGCTTGTTTCTATGGATACGTCATTGCTCTGCCTGGAATGTTCCACAGTGTGACTTTAAACAGCTCTACTTTACATTTATTCAATTACAGGTGGTTTTAGAGCTCAAAAATACCTAGAAAAACAGACATTCAGACTGTGAGCGGGGTCGCCTCTCCACAGATCTGACCTGGAACTTGGTTCGGTTTGGTCTCCATGAAGATAGAAAGGTTTAAAGCCATACTGTGGAACATTCCAGACAAAGCAACAACAGCATTTGACCAGAAAAATAACAGAATGCACCGTTAAGTTTTACAATTGCGCTGATACAAAACCCTGTGCATTGCAGAACATGTTTGTGGAGATCTACAGAAAAACAAAATGTACAGCGCTTCGCAGGGGACATTACTATTATCCAATTACTGCAAAGTTTGCGGTTGCGAATTACTGCACCCACTCAGTCCTGTGTGTTTGTAAGAGGTGTATTCACTTCCTGTATACCGCCGGTGGTTTCCTGTTCTTGTTCTTAACGCTCTGGACAGGTGTTAAACTTGTACTGACTTCGAGAGGTGTTCAAACTAAAAAAGTCTGCGAAGGACAATATAAAAATAAGTGAAACAGGAACATAAGATGGCTGCTGTTGTGTTTAGCCTCATTTGAGCTGCTTCTACTGTCGCGAAGTGGAACCAAACGGAATTGTGGAGCGAGAGATGGCCTAAATATGCTGAATTATCAATGTAAAAAGAAACAAAAGCAACACTGGGTTTGTATTTGATGGAGAAATAAATAGAAAAAATATAAAAATGATTGTTTATGGCACTTGGGCTTGCATCTCCACAAACCTGACTCTTATCTGGTCTTGAGGAGGGTCTCTTCTTGCTTAAATCCAAGGAAATGTTGGTCCTTTTGGCGATAATGTTCCACTGTACAGCATTTGTATCTATCTCCATGGAGAATGAATGAAGCATGAATGAATCAATGGAAAAATGAAATGAATGAATGAGTCTGCAGGTACATAGACTGGAGCAGAGCAGGAAAAATCAGTTTCAAATATCAGGAAATTGTTCAAGAACAGACTAGGGCTGTTCAAAAATATCAACTAAATTGATCATTTGAGGTTTAAATCAATTTTTTATTTTATTTTTTACTTTTTTTTCATCGGAAATTGCACAGAAAATGAAAGAAATGCCTCTCATTGCCTCTACATGTTTGTTGTTTGATCATAAAAGTTAAAGGTGCATTGTGTAACTGTTTGGGGGTCTGTCACCTTCTCGTTTCTATGGATACGTCATTGCTCTGACTGGAATGTTCCACAGTGTGACTTTAAACAGCTCTACTTTACATTTATTCGATTACAGGTGGTTTTAAAGCTCAAAAATCCCTAGAAGAACAGACATTCTGACTGTGAGCGGGGTCGCCTCTGCACAGATCTGACCTGGAACTTGGTCCGGTTTGGTCTCCATGGAGATAGAAAGGTTTAACGCCATACTGTGGAACATTCCAGACAAAGTAATAACATCTCCACGGAGAAAAGCATTTGACGGACCCTCCACCAGAAAAGTTTCACAGTGCAGCAGTCTTTTCAGTTACGATCGTTTTCTATAGTTTGCAGAACATTTTTAGTGTAGAGGGTGAGAAAACTAAATTCTAATTAAAAATTCGCGTTTTTTGAGAAAATATCGCCAATTTTATTTTCAGGCGATATCAGACTAACGCCAATGACCACATACACACCCCTGATTCACTGCGTAATCTCACAGCACCGTGGACTACTTAATAAATACAAGATATATTTGTTTAATGCCATACTGTGTAACATCCCAGGCAAAGAGTAGAGTGACCAGACGTCCCCATTTAGTCCCAGTTTTGAGCCCTGTGTCCCCTGTCCCAGCAGATTTATCCAAAACCAGTGATTTCTCCCAGTTTTATACAAAAAATGTCCCTGGTGTCCCTATTTTTGACCAATTTGATCCCTGCCAACAGTAAATAGAAGCATAAATCATCATTTGTTTTGGTAAAACACAGAAAAGCTGCTTAAAAATGACCAAAACTAAGGAAATGTGACTAAACTGACACATGTTCGTCAATAATTTTCCATAATTATGCACCCGTTTCACAATTTTATTATTACCAAACTGGTCAAACTGGGCGAAGCTTAACAGCAGACCCTCCATCGGAAAAGTTCCACAGTGCACCTTTAACCGTACTACCCCTCGTGATGTTTGAGCGTAGACTACAGCGACAGTGGCCCATATTGACGCCGCGCCACATTTGCAGTTTAATAACGACGATAAACGGAGTGGAGAATAACACAAAGCACATTAAGAGCTTTCCAAACACGTCTCTGAGCTCGTCTTACCTCATCCGAGCAGAGCGGCTGTTGTCAGTGTCAACAGAGATTAGCCTTTCACTGTTTGGACAGATTCCGTCTCACATAATGCACTGTCTCCTGCTGTGGTCCACCAGAGGAGCGCCACGAAAAAACGACAAAACCGGCTAAAGTTATGGGGAAAATGAGACGCTAACATGGTACATATTAGCATTTTAAAAAACAAGAAAACCAGCAGATGTTATAGGGAAAATGAGACGCTAACATGCTACATATTAGCATGTTAGAAAACAAGAAAACCAGCAAATTTTATGGGGGAAAATGAGATGCTAACATGCTACATATTAGCATTTTAGAAAACAAGAAAACCAGCAAATGTTATGGGGGAAAATGAGATGCTAACATGATACATTTAGCTGTTTGTATTTTAGAAAAACAAGAAGACCGGCTAAAGTTACGGGGAGAAAATGAGACACTAACATGCTACATATTAGCATTTTAGAAAAACAAGAAGACATTTAAATGTTATGGGGGGAAAATGAGACATTAACATGCTATATATTAGCATTTTAGAAAACAAGAAGACATGCTAAAGTTATGGGGGAAAATGAGACGCTAACATGCTACATTTAGCCATTAGCATTTAGTGACAGTTCAGAAATGTGTCTTTTAGATAAATGTTTTCAATTCAATAAAGAAATATTGCAAATAGATACTAAGCTAACTACATTTGTTCAGAAAAAGTGTTTACATTTTGTTTGTATGTGTGTAGCTTTTTGGTTAGGGGTCTGTCACCTGCTTGTTTCTATGGATACGTCACTGCTCTGCCTGGAATGTTCCACAGTGTGACATTAAACAGCTCTACTTTACATTTATTCAATTACAGGTGGTTTTAAAGCTCAAAAATACCTAGAAAAACAAACATTCTGACTGTGAGTGGGGTCGCCTCTCCACAAATCTGACCTGTAACTTGGCCTGGTTTGGTCTCCATGGAGACAGAAAGGTTTAATGCCATACTGTGGAACATTCCAGACAAAGCAATAACATCTCAGCATTTGACGGACCGTCCACCAGAAAAGTTACGCAATGCACCTTTAAATGTGCACTGCGTAACTTTTCTTCTTGTCTCCATGGAGATGTCATTGCTTTGCCTGGAATGTTCCACAGTATGACTTTAAACATCACTACGGGTGTTTCCATTGCTTAAAAATACAATAATTCTCTCTGTGAATAGGGGCGCCTCTCCACAGATCTGACCCCATAATGTAGCCTAGTTGTCTCCCTTGTGATAGACAGGTTTAATCTCTACCGTGGAACATTCTAGACAAAGCAATAACATCGCCATGGAGACAAGCAGACGGACCCTACACTAGAAAAGTTACGCAGTGAACCTTTAAACGAGCACTGTGTACATTTTCTATTGAAAGATCTGCCGCCTGCTTGTCTCCATGGTGATGCTATTTATTTCTCTGCAGTATGGCATTAAGCTTATCTATGTTACATGTCAGATCTGTGGAGAGGTGAACCAAGTCAGAGTAAGAACACATATTTTTAAAGGTTTTTTGAACAATAAAACACCGCCGTAATTCAACAAATGCAAGGTATGCTTAATGCCATACTGTGAGACATTCCAGGTGACGCAGTATCATCACCATGGAGACAAGCAGGTGCCAGACTCGCCAGAAAAGTTCCACAAAGCAGCTTTAAATTGGAATAGGTTATAAACAAATAAAACAAGACCCAAGCTGTATGAATTCAGGGCTGTAGGTTTTCCTTTATTGTTCTATGAGGGAAACTAAAAATGTGTAGTTGTTTTAATTAGCTGGATTAAAATGCGTAAACAAATATATAAATAATGCAGAGTGCTCTTTATTCTGTAGGAGGACGTACATTATGGGGTAAATAAAGGAGGATGGGGGTAGAATAGTAGAAATTATTGTTGAGTGTAAACATGCTTTTGTATTGTTTGGAAATCTGTAATTATGTAAAACTAAAACTGGCACAAAGTTCACGTTTCTATACCTGCACAATAAATACTACAGTTACTACATTTCATAACGGGGCTGTATTCTAAAGGGCTGTTTTCTGATCACAAACGTATCTGGAGTTGTGTTTTGTTTCATTTACATGTGCTAACAGGAAGTGCTCTGTTGTTTTGTTGTTTTTAAACTCCACACACCTTCATGAGAATCATATGGATGATTTCAGCTCTGGAATTTGCAATCTCTGCTGAACAAAAGGCAAAAAAAACAGGAGCTGTTCACTTGAAACCTACCGCTTCATGACATCACAAGGTGGAACTAATAATAAAGGAGTAGTAAAACACAAAAACACAAATCCAGGTATGCTTTCGATGAGTAACACGACTTAAGATTCAATTTTCTGTAATATCGGACCTTTAATACATCTGTAATTACATAAAAATCAAACCTACACAAAGTTTATGTTTCTATTTGGAAAATAACTAGTAAAATTATGATATTTTTGAACATCTATAACCTCGAAAATCACGCGTTATTAATTAAATCCGCGCTAATAACGCGTCTATATCCTATTAAAGACAGTTGGTGTTCCTGACCACCTGTCCTCACCTCACATGCACCCCCGCACGCGCGCGCCTCCCACCATCAGGACCAACTTACAGCGCGCGTGCACGAGGATGCCCGGAGGAGGAGGGAGGGGGGGGTCCCGCGTGCACGTCTCCTCCTCACTCATAAACGCCGGGCGCGCGCATCCCTCTAATCAAGCTGATTAAAAATTCCTCCGGGCGCGCGCAGCCGGGGCTCGCAGCAGCTGTTCCCACGGTGTGTGCGCGTGTGCGGGTGCATATGTGTGTGCGTGCGTGCATCCGTGCGTGCGCGAGAGTGTGACTTGTTCCCAGTCTCTCTCAGTCCGTCCACTTTCTCCACTTTATTAGTGTCCTCCAGGACTTTGGGGCCCCACAGAAGTGCCCGGGGGATGCGGAGGAAGCAGCCCGTGTTTGCGACGCTTTTACTGCCTTTCTCTCTGGCACACTCTCCCCTCCGCGCCGCGCCGCTTCCACACAAACATAATACCCCCTCCTTTCTTCTATTTTCCCCCAAATTCTTTAGCCCACTACCAGCACGCCATTAGAGGCTGGAGGAGGACCGGCCGGGGGTAGTAAGCAGGCAGGCGGGCAGGAGAGCCAGGCTGGTGCACGGTAGAGCGAAGCAGCGCGGCGGACAGAGCGGCGGAGAGGCGGGAGCGATGAGTCAATACAACTAATCATTTAATGGGGACAGAGCGGAGTGTACGCGGAGCGAGAGGGAGCGAGGCAGGAGAGCGAGAGGAGCAGCTGCTGCCGGACCGGTCGCTATCACCTCCACCCCCCGACCGCCTGGACACCTTCTACCGCTACTCCCGCACGCAGCGCTCGGTCACATCCGCGGCGAGCCTCCGTGGACCCCGCCGTGGGAAAGTACACGGCACTTTTCCACTTCGCCCCGTTGTTTGAACGTGTCGAACCTGCTCCGACCTACTGCCCGCATCCACCGCGAGTTAGCAAGAAGAGCACGCTGTCTTTATTATTGTTATTGTTTTTTCCCGCCGCTACAATTCCGCTAAAGCGACGACAAGCGGGTTTGATACGCGTTAGCCCGTCGGTGAGGAGGAACGCGGGGTTATTCGGTGTCGGTGGCCGGTTTGAGCAGCTCCGCGCCCGGGCTGCCGAGCTTCCACCGCCCGCCTGCTAACCGCACCGCTCGGGCGCCTTCCCTTCGCCTCTCGCCGCCGCTTCTCCGCGCGTACCGCTTCGCCGTGGATCTGCACGCACGTACGCCGCGAACCAGAACCACAACTCGGCTTCACTTGTAGCCCGTGGACGCCGCTACCCTCCCCGCTTCCCCGTGGTAGATGCCGCCGGCTCTGGAGCTCGCTTTGCCCGTGTTTCGTCGCTGGATGGTGTTAGCTAACGTCAGGGGGAAGCGGTGAACGGACGGTGAACGGACGCGCAGGCACTGGCGTTTGAGCAGCGGCGAGCGAGCGGCATGTCGCGGTCCGCGGTGCGTTCCCACTGACCGGGGAGAGTTCGCACGGAAGAACCGCTGTCCGCTGCCATGCACACGTAGACGCGGGAGAGGCAGAGAGAGGAGCCGGCTAGCCCAACCGGAGTTACTGTTTTTGGGGCTTGTTTGGGAACCTTTTTTATTTTTTACCCTGGCCAAACTTGAAGAAGAAGAGACGACGCGGTGCAGGTGGCGTTGTATGCTCCTCTCCAGTGCTGAAGTGCGGCGTTTCAGGTTTGTGGATAGGTGTCCCCGTAAACTTGTTCCACTTATTTTACTCCAATAGTTTAAAAAAAATAAATAAATAAAAAAAATGTTTTGTTTTGTTTTATATTTTGAGGTAATTTCCAAACCCTGACCTGGATCTAGACTCGGCTCGGGTCTAGCTCTGTGTGCCCCTCCATTCTCGCAGAATTAGTTGCCTCATTGCGCGTTATGAATGGGGGAGTTATGATCTTTGGAGTGGGGGTGGATGGATTTGCTCATCTCACTCTTTGACAATGTGTTCTGGTCCAGTGCTTCAACCTTTGTATACTGCAAACTGTTTTATCCGTGTTAGAACTCAAAATGGACGCAAACTTTCTATTTACAAACGTAAATTTCATGATTTATTTTTTTTGTAGCGTGAGCAGATCTGACTTTTGTTTGTGTGCTCTTTAACTTCTGATGACCCCATGAGTCAGCAGATGTCCAGAACTGACCCAAAGCGACTCCGAGGGGATTGTACCTTTTCTTTTTAGACCGATGCACCTGTGTCTTGCGTTATATTTTGGTCGCTCATCATATCTGCGTCATGAATTCTATATTAACACAACACACAGTCTGTAGAGCGCCTCTGGTTTCCTCAGTGGCGTGCAGCAGCTCACCCGTATGCTCTACTCATTCATGTGGAATTTCTCTGCAAATGAATGTATTTGAACTAAAACTAGGCCTTGTTTCGCCCCCCCTGCGCACACGGGTCTAGTGGGACGCACATACATAAAACATGTGCTGAAAAATAGGAACATTAGTGCTGCACGAAAACGTCACCACCGCCAACTTGTTTAAACTGAGCCGAGATGACAGTCCCCACGTCACTGCTCCGAGCTCCGGACGCTGCATAGACTTTTAGGGACAGAAATATGTGTTTTTGCTAGACTTGTTTTATACACACACTCACACACGCGCACACAAAACACACATCTGTCTCATTTCTGATTCCATGATTAGATATACTGAGCTTTCCCTGCAGGTACCACCATATTACTAATAAATTTGAAATAAAGCAGTAACACTAAAAGAACAGGCACAGAAGTGTAGGGGAAAAGTGAGTGAAAGTTGTGTGTGTTAATGTGTGTAGCGTGTGTGTGTGTGGCTGTCTTAACTGTCGTGGAGCATTCTGTGAGCATTGGTGGCACGGTGGCAAAGCGGTTAGTGCTCTCGCCTCACAGCCAGAAGGTCCTGGGTTTGATTCTGGGGCAGAGCGGGGCCTGTCTGATCTCAGCGGGATTATCCTGGTTAAATAAACGTCAATAAAACGTCTCTTAAACATAACATCTGATCTTCAGACCACATGGGCTGTTTGCTGACTCACTGTTGTGTGTGTACAGGTCATATTAAACTCACTGTTGTGTGTAGGTGATCTTAAACTGACTGTTGTGTGTGTACAGGTCATATTAAACTCACTGTTGTGTGTGTACAGGTCATATTAAACTGACTGTTGTGTGTGTACAGGTCATATTAAACTCACTGTTGTGTGTAGGTGATCTTAAACTGACTGTTGTGTGTGTACAGGTCATTATTAAAGTCACTGTTGTGTGTGTACAGGTCATTATTAAAGTCACTGTTGTGTGTGTACAGGTCATTATTAAAGTCACTGTGTGTGTTGTGTGTACAGGTGATCTTAACCTCACTGTTTGTGTGTGTGCAGGTGATATAAGCTGAGGAGCTGAGAATGATGGAACATCTCAGCGAGACGTGTCTGGGCAAAGAAAACTCTGAGCTGGTGAGCAGCATGGCAGAGGCCAAGGGCCCGGCGTCCAAAATGGTGCGTCTGGAGAACGGCCCGTCTCTGCCCGGGGCCCCTCCGGCCAAACTGCCGCGCCTGGAGCAGAACGGGCCCAGCGCCCCGAGCGGACCGCCCGCCAAACTGCCACGCCTGGAGCAGAACGGGAGTCCCCTGGGGCGCGCCCGCCTCGCCAGCAACGGAGCCAAACTCTCCGGGATCCCCTACAAGCCCAGCAACCACCTGCTCAAGTCCTGCCACAAGAGAGGTGAGAGGGCACGGCCTGCCTGTCACTGTCATCTGACTGTTGTACTCATGCACACACACTCAGGACACACAACACACACACACACACACACACACACACACACACACACAGTACACAACACACACACAGTTCAGTTCAAATGTATTTCTATAGCACATTTAAAACAGTTTCAGCTGACCAAAGTGCTTCACATAAATGTAAACAAAAAACAAATATTCAAATAACATGATACACACTCAGTACACATGCTCTCACACACACTCACACACTCCACAGCACACACAGCACACACACTCTGAGTACATGTTATTACACTGCAGTCTATAGCAGAGGTGGTATTTATCCACAGGACGGGAGCTTTATTTAAACAGGTACATTATTTATGACACACACACTTTTCTAATATAACCTGTGTCGTATCGTTGTGCGTTTTGTGGCACCTGAACATCCCATTGTGTTTCCTCAGAGCTGCTGCTGCTGCTGCTGCTGATGCTTTATGTAACATTTTAGTTGCTTTATAAAATGTGTATTAATACATTTCATCATTTTACTAAATATTTTCCATTAGTACAAAATTATAAATTGATGTATATTTTTATTTCATTGTTGCAACAGAACAGATTTTCCCCAGTATGTTTTTAGATTTTTAGTAATACAATAAAACTGATATTAACAATTTGACCACAAAACAAAGGTCCAACTGGATAACATGGAAAAAAAAACAAAACAATCACACGTTCACCCACACACACCTGGTAACGCTGCACAAAATTACATCTTAAATTCAACAGTGGAAATTATTAAGCAAAATGTCGCAATATTCTCCAGATTTTATAATGTTCATATACAGTAAAACAAAAACCATAAACTTTTTAGACAGCCTGACATTCTAACGTTAGTTCGTATCCGTATTGGCCGTAGTAGAAACAACAACACAGTATAAGTGGAGTTTAAAGGGCTGGTGTTTAAAGGGATGGGCAGTCTGTATTTGTGATGTCAGTATTTCTCCGATATTGAAAATATTTGGCGTATTTGAGTATTTTGTTTTGTGTGTGGTTGTACGTGTCATTCCCAGAATCCCTCAGTGCATTTTATATCCCAAATAAATACTTATATATTTTATTTTTTTATTTTTACAAAATCAAAAACATTTATTTGTGGATATTAATGTGACTCAACAAATTTTTTGGGCCTTTTTGGGAGGTTTTTTTTTAAATATCTTAAGGCGAGACACTAAAGATAAAACGTATTTTCATTGTTTTTCATTGTTTTTGGTCAGTTTTGTCTGAGCATACACGGTTTCACGTGGAAACAACTAAATTATCCACTCTAAATTATTATTATTATTTTTTTTTAATTTCAGCGTAATCAGCTCACGTCCATTGATTTATATGGGACAAGCTGTTTTCTCAAATACATTTCCTTCCATTGGGACACAGGATCAGCCCTTAAAGCAGAACCTACACAAAACTTCACAGTCTTGAAACAGTATTTTGAGGAAATATAAAAGGATTTAATTCCAAGTCTGATTTATTCAAGTTTTAAAGGAATTTGAATTTTTTGCCAAATTGTCAGTCAGATCTAATTCACTCAAATACTAAATAAGACGTCCAAAACCGCCTCTGTATTTTTTTGTATTTATTATGTCAACAAACAGAAGCAAAGAATTTAAACCTGGCTCTTTTCAAGTTTCTGTTTTGAATGTTTTCGCACATAAACTGCATTATTTTTATATGAAAACATTACGTGAAGAAAAACATGTAATGCATTTTTTTCTTACATTTATGTCAGTAAACTACAGTAGAAGTTTTAAATTGTTATTTCTAAATTTAAGATTTTTTCCTATTCACCTGCACTGTCTCGCATTATTAACAGAATCAGACAAAGCAGCAAGACACATATTAAATTCACATCTAAGTAGCCTTACATTTAAACACCCATGTCTAGGCCTGTCTAATAAATACTATATTGATTATCGTTTTATATATTTTTAGATGGAACACTGATTTTTGTCGGTCGGTATTTATCATCTGTACTTTTTCTTAGTACGAGTCGGGAACCTTTAGTTGTTTTTCCTGTTTTGTGATTAGATTTGAGCTGTGGAGGGATGAATAAATGCCTTCTGTGACTCATTATAGATACAAAAGTGTTTCATCACCCTATTTATTTATTTATGTTTGTGTTTTTTAACCATACTTTACATTTAGAATAGTTTTTTGGGGATAATTCTACTTAAATATTATTGTTTCAGTGGCTGGAATGAGTTTTTATTGTTTATCGTCTTTATTTTCGTATCTTATTTCTATATCGTACTTCAAAATCTGTTATCGTGACAGGCCTAACCCCTTTTTCACAAGCCTTCACCCCCAAAACTACACCCCAGACTGTAAATATATAAATGGGGGTACATCCGGCTCCATCGACTCTGGCTCCAATTGACTTTACATTGAAAAACTGTCGTCTCTCTGTAAAAGCTGCTTTGAGCCTCGTCATTTTGGTCTTAAAATGTTTATATTAGCGTTGTTCTCATAACATTTTTTTGGGATCCGAGCCAATCCGATACTTGGCCTTGGTGTACTTGCCGATACCGATATCAGTCTGATACTGAGTACTTAATTTAATAACATACAAGAGCAAAAAATAAATTTTGAGGACTAAAATATCAGTTAAGTAGTGCTGATTTAAGGTGATTTAAGCATTTTCACTCTCTACATGATTCTGATTTTGTTATTTTGCTATTTTGTCGGTAAATAAACTCCTATTCGTAATATGGAACTGCTAGCCGCGGTGAGCTTCATCTGACTGGAGCCGAACAGATGACGTGGGTGACCTTAGTCCACTTCTTTATACAGCCTGTGGTTTATAATTTCTGTTTTTATTCCACAGAAAACCTCAAATCAAGTGAAATTTATTTGTATAGCACTTTTAAAAACAAAAACAGTAACACAAAACACGGAAAAAACGGCAAGAAAAGCAATATCCAGCAAGAAAAACAACAAAAACAGCTCCTTCCTCCTCCACCCTGACACAACATCCCTCCTTCTCCGCCTGCATTTGTTTGTCAAGGCAAACTTTGGGTCCTTTAAGACTCGTTTTTCGCTTAACCTCCCCACCGAGATGATGACATAGGGCTTTAATATGAGCGCTGTCATCGGGTGAAATACACTTTATGGCGTCTCTTCCTGAGGTCTGGAGAGCGAGCGCTACAGGTTGGGAGCAGTGTTGGCTGATAGATCTTGTTTGTTTGTAGATTTGGCGCGTGGCGTGAGTTTTTCTGGGCAAGAGGGACCCGGCGCTCTTGGACTGGAGCTGTGTGCGTTCTCCGATGGGCTGTTGGTCTTATCTCCTCCTTATTCTCTGTGTCACGCTTGCCTCCGAAACACTTTATTTTTCATTTATACCCCGGTCTCCTCTCAGCGTCGTTGTTGTGCGTTTCTGTTGTTAATATCTGACTGTAAAGCTGAGGTAAAGTGTGTAGTGTTGGGATTGTAACAGGACTGTAATGTTTAAGGTCCTATATCACACAAAACTGATTCTTCTGAACTTTAAGACATGTTAGAATAACGTTCCCTCCTCAAAAACAGACCTGGTGTTGTGTTTTGTTTCATTCACACATGTCTGAGTGACTCTTTGTTATTAGTCTGACAACATCTCCAAAGCTCAAAATGCTCTGTTCCACCTTGTGATGTCATGTATTCGTTTAATAAATTAATCATTATATTTATGTAGCGGCCAAAATGAGTTTTCCCCGCAGAGTGGCTGGGCGCTCCCTTAGAGATAGGGTGAGGAGTTCAGTCACACGGGAGGAGCTCGGAGTAGAGCCGCTCCTCTACATCGAGAGGAGCAGCTGAGGCTCGGGCATCTGTTCCGGATGCCTCCTCGACCCTCGGGAGGTGTTCCGGGCAGGAGGCCCCGGGGAAGACCCAGGACACGCTGGAGGGACTATGTCTCCCGGCTGGCCTGGGAACGCCTTGGGGTCCCCCCGGAGGAACTGGAGGAAGTGTCCGGGGTGAAGGAAGTCTGGGAGTCCCTGCTTAGACTGTTGCCCCCGCGACCCGGCCCCGGATAAGCGGAAGAAAATGGATGGATGTATTTATGTAGCGCCCAAAGCACTTTACAGAACAGTATTCATTCACTCCACACTCACTCCAGCTGCCCTGGGACAGACTGACGGCAATCTGCCCCATCGGCCCCTCAGACCACCATCACTCACACACACTCCATTTTCTTACTAGGCAATGTGGGCGAAGTGTCTTGCCTAAGGACACAATGACAGTTTTTGTGGCATAATATGGTATGGTCGTGTAGTGGGAGTTTTCTCATCGTGACAGTCTGACAAGGGGATGCTAAAATCATTTTATGGATTTTGACATTATTTCAGCAGCTCTCTATGAACCAGATCAAAACCAGTTCAAATCCATCTGCATCTTCTGTGACCGTGACCTCTGACCAAAAGTCTCAGTTATAGAATTAAAGTGTGATTCATAATGATCGTGATGATTTGAGTCATGAGTGAAAACACGATCATGTGAAAAAATATTTGTCTGTGCTTCTAAAGAATACACTCATTATTATAGTGTATTTGGAATGTTCAGTGAGTCATGATCACAGACTGTAAAGAAGTGCGCTAAATGAGTGTGACATAGTGTTCAGCTCCAGTCAAATGAATCAGATACAGGCCCTTTAAAGGTGCATTGTGTAACTTTTTCTGGTGGCGGGTCCGTCACCTGCTCGTTTCTATGGACATGTCATTGTTCTGCCTGAAATGTTCCATTAAACAGCTCTAGTTTTATTAAATTACAGGTGGTTTTAGAGCTCAAAAATACCTATAAAAACAGGCATTCTGATGTGAGCGGGGTCACCTCTCCACAGATCTGACCTGTAACTTGGTCTGGTTTGGTCTCCGTGAAGATGGAAAGGTTTAATTCCACTGTGAAAGCATTTGACAGACCCTCCACCAGAAAAATTACAGAATGCACCTTTTAACTACTCTTGACTTTCCTACCAGCAGCCCCCACAATCCCTGCCTACCCCTGTCAGTGCGCTCCTGTCGTGTCTGGGCGGCGGGTGCAGTCTCTTCCCTGGCGGACGCACACTGACCATTGTGTCCAGGCCCAGAACAATATTAGCGACGTGTGGACCTGCTGCAGACAAAGCTCGTATTGATCCCCCAATGAACCTACACAGCACTCTTTATTGTTAGATCTTTATCTATGAAAATGAGCGCGGAGGAAAAAGTGGCTCTTTCAGCACATTCCCCTGCATCTGTCAGCCCATCGATTGTTTGGGCCCAGCCATCTCCACCAAATACCTGCGTTTATGTATCTCACCTCATCTGGAGCGAAAAGAGAATACGAGGTCACGCTGGGACAGTGGGCAGTTAAATGGGCCGCACCTGTTAATTGGGGTTAATACCGGGGCAGGTAATTGACTGTGTATGAGGTAAGTGGTTCTTATGGGGCTTATATAGTGTACAGGATTTACATGAATGCAATTCCCACAATTCATCAGGAACCAGGACTCACTGCAGCACTTCAAATCACTACTGAAAACTCACCTGTTCAGGCTGCGTTCCCCCCGTGATTCCCCACGTTTTCTACAGTGTTATTTCATATTTTGTTTGTAAAGCGTCTTTGAGTGTCCAAAAAAGCGCAATATAAGTCTGATGTATTTTTATTTATAATTATTATAAACACGCTGTATGGAAACGCAACTGTAATATGACACTGATAAGTACGTGTCATAGACTGTTTATATAAATGGACAGAGCCAAACTGTAACTCTAATCAAATCTGAATCTGAACCCAAGATGGCGTCGTGTTGTTTTCAGGGGCCTGGGCTCATTGGCTCATGGGCACAAAAATAATTTTCTCTTCCACATTTACTTCCTCAATCCGAGCGAGCTCCTCCCACCGTGTGACGTCTGTAACATGCACGGCGTGGAGTGTTTGGACCAATCAGAGCACGGCCTGGAGCGTTTGGACCAATCAGAGCGCGGCCTGGAGCGTTTGGACCAATCAGAGCGCGGCGTGGAGCGTTTGGACCAATCAGAGCGAGAGCTGCTAGAGCGCGGATTCAGAGCGGGGCTAGGCTAAGTCTGACAAAGATCACTTTTAGGAGCTTTGAGGATTTAAAATATTAAAAAGTTTATGTTGTGAAAATAGAAAAAAAAAATCCTACAAGAACCCGACCTTTGTGAAAGCCGGATGCCCTGTCAGAACACGGGCAGTTTGAATTCCCAAAATGCATTGCGCTCTATGGGAGAATTCTGTCTGGGAGCTGCAGTACCTGGAGCGTCCACTAGAGCGGGGACAGAGGGGGAGGGGCTTATCCAGTTCTTCTTATAGATTCATGCTCTGGCTCCATTTCACTTTACATTGAAAAATTGTCTCCCCTCTCTCTGCTGCTGTGAGCCTCGTCATTTTGGTCTTAAATGTTCGTATTAACCCCATAGACTGTTTATATAAATGGACACAGCTAACACGCTAGCTGCCGCGTTCCAAACAGGAAATTCTCATGTGGCTTTTCCGGCTCCTTCTGACTCCGGCTCCCATTGACTTACATTAGAATATTGTGGCTCCTCTCTCTCTCACTGCTGCTGTGAACCTCGTCACTTTGGTCATAAAATGTGCATGATCCTGGTGTTTTTTTCCCGCTATTTTGTTCCAGATTTGCCCCTGTAACCGCTAGCATCAGTGAGCTTCATTTGACTGGAGCCGAACGCCATAAGTGACATTGCACTCACTCATTGCAGTCCACCTCTTTATACAGTCTATGATTAACCCGCTCTACATGATCCTGGTGTTTTTATTTTGCCGTTTTGTCCTTAAATAAATTCTATTCCTAACTTGGAACTTGGCTCCAAATTCACCCCTATAACTGCTAGCCTCAGTGAACTTAATTTGACTGGAGCCGAGCGCTGTGGGTGATTAGACTTAGACAAACTTGGACTTAGACAAACTTTATTGATCCACAAGGGAAATTATTTGCAGTAGCTCACAGCGTATTATAATAACAAAGAGAAATGGTATAATAATTTCTAAATAAGTAGTGGAAATGGCAAGAGACTGAAGTCAAATAAGAAATAAATGTGACGTCACGCCATCTTAGTCCACTTCTTTATACAGTCTGTGGTTGGTCTATTTTCCGTGCCGTTCTGTTTATAATTCCTGATTTTAATTACACTGGAAAATTAAATGAAAACAGGCGATATATCGGTTCCACTATCGATATTGGCCAATATTAATTATGATCCGTAATCGGTTAGTAGACTATTACACATTTTTCAACTGGTTAATTGGCTAAGCAACTAAAGCACTACAGCCCTAATGGAGAATGTTCCAGAGTTTGGCTTTAACTTTCCGTCTCCATGGAGTCACACAGGTGGCCACGCTCCTTTAAAATGGAGAATATGAAAATGAAAATGAAAATGTGTTTTGGTTTGTGGTTCATATCTCTGTAATTCCTGGGCCTTTCCACATGAAACAAAAACTGGCACAAAGCTCGAGCTCTTCTCTGTCACTATAAAGAAACAAAAGTGAAATTATTTTTTCATAATCGCTTCAAACGTTCGTGGAACCAATCCCAAACAAATTAAGTTAATTAAACTGGGTTTCCATATGTCCTTTAGTCTCACTGAGAGAGTCGTAAAGCCGTTTAAAGCCCAAGGTCCCAGGAATAAGTCCCTGTAGTCTGACATTTGGCACTTTGTCCAGTTATTTATTTGAGTCCATTCTTCACACTCTGGCTTGTTTTTTAATATTACGCTACTTTTCTTTTCTATGTTCTAATGTTGTTTCTTCATCGCAAACACACCTGGAGTTGTGTTTTGTTTTATTTACACGTTTAACGCACAAACTCTGCAGATTTAGGTGTTTAGAGTTTAGCGTTTTTCTCTCAAACTGAAAACACTCCTTATGATGATGTGGTAATACAAGAAGTGCTCCACTGTGTTTTCAAACTCCAACTGGATAATTTCAGCCCTGGAATTCTCGAGATGTGGCATACTGTATGTCGAGGTAATTCTATCACTGTTACTTACCATAAAGCTAACAAAAAAGGCCAAAAAATGTCTAAATTGCGCAATAGTTATGATTAGACTAATAAATAATAAAAGATTAGACTAATAAATCAAGATTAGATAAAGATTAGACTAATAAAAATAAAAGAAAACACCTTTATGTTAAATAAAAGTTCAAACCAACAGAAAAATACCTTGCTTGCGCGTGGAATTATCTGTATGTTTTAGAATTCTGCTTTTCAACTTTTTTTTTCTCCACTTAACTCATGTAAAACTTTGACAAATACTGACCGCAGGTACTATCCCACCAAATGAACTGATAATTAGAAAAACATGAAAACCCATAAGGATCTAGAACATCATGACGCGAACACAAGCCATAGTCTAGTCTTTATTAAATCGTGCGTGTGAGAAAGGCTTTCTTGTGTGTATGTGAATAGCAGACGCTCCCCTCCTCATGTTTTCGTACTGCCTGATCCGCACACAGAGGTCCCCTGTAAACACACAGCGGAGGCTCTGTTGGCTCAGAATAGTGCGCACGGGGGGAAGAGGTGGTCAGACCTGGAGCGCTGCATCATGGGAAGGCGATTTGAGGTTGGCAGGCGTCGCAGGCACAGCATCTCCTCGGCAGCGCGTCATAAAACGGGGGAATGCTCGGGCGCTGGTGTGAAAGCTAACGGCTAATGCTACAGGAAGTGACAGGGGCAGTGTGACGGTCAAAAGGGACTATGAAAAGATAAATACTGCGATAAAAGATGATATGGACATGTCTGGGTAATCCCTCAGTCTTCCAGGTAGGATTATAGCCTGAATAAAGAAGTGAGTGAGTGTGACGCCACCCACAGTGTTCAGCTCCAGTCAAATGAAGCTCACTGAGGCTAGCAGTTATAGGAGCGAGTTCTGTATTAGGGACAGGATTTTTTAAACTGACAAAATGGCGAAATAAAAACACCAGGATCATGTAGAGTGGGTTAATATGAACATTTTAAGACTATTGGTGTTCAAAAATGTTGAAGTATCGATATATCGTATCGTTTAATGTGATGTTACAGTATCAATATCATGAGCTGCTGTATCGATATATCACCAAGAGTATTTTTTTGGTATATTTTACTCAATTATTTTGTCACAGCTACAGTTTTGTTGCTTGTTTAGAGAAAGGAAACTCGTTTATGCAAAACATTTGACATTTTCACAGTTTTAATGATTAAAATGTTTGTGTTTCATATGAACCTTGTACAAGACGTGGTTTAACAAAGACTTTTAGTATCACAGCCATGATTTAGCCATTATTTATTATTGAACTGTATCGAATCGATTTGAAATATATCGTATCGAATCGAAAGCTCACTGTATTGAGATATGTATCGTATCGTGGCCTATGTATTGATGTATCGGCCCTATTTTAGACAAAAATGAGCAGCAGTTACAGAGAGAGGGGCGACAGTTTTTCAGTGTAAAGTCAATTGGTGCCAGAGTTGATGGAGACAGAAGCGCCCCCATGAACACTTCCTATTTGGAGTGTGGCGGCAAGCGGGTTAGCTACGTCCATTTATATACAGACTATGGGTAGGCCCTATAGCAAAAGAAAAATTCTATTCTCTCAACTAGACAAAAAACAACAAAAACACACTGACAATTATACAAGATAGACAGTTTCATTAAAGGTCTGAGCTGCAACAGACACATAACAGACTTAAACAATAATTAGCCATAGAAGTTAGGTTTTCTCCCCCTACAGCTCAAATATTTTCGCATTACAATAAAAATAACAAAAGTAAAAAAAAGTCTCCCTATTATTGCAAAAAAAACTGTACACACGATAAATACTGAGCTGTCCTATCTTCTATATATTGAAGTTAGTTATAGTAATTATTAGGGATGTCCCGATACCGATACTGGCATCGGTAAAAGTTCCGATACCACACATATTTCAGGTATCGTATCGGCGAGTACTCATGCTTAAATCGGCACTACAGCATTACATTTCTCTAATACTTTATTCCTCGAAATTGTATTTATTCTTGCAGATTTTCTTTAAAAATAGCCTTTTCGAAGATTTATTTTTTGCTCTTGTACTGTAACAAAATTGAGTAGCCATACACTGTGCGATATCAGACTAGTATCGGTTTCAGCAAGTATTGGTATCGGCTCGGATCCCAAAAAATTGCATTGGAACAACAGTTATTATTAATTATTATCAATTATAGAAGAACACATATTAGTAAACGGATGTTGGACCAGTAAATGTACCATCCTGCTCACTACCATGTTATGACATTGTTCCCTCATCAAAAACATGTCTGAAGTGGGTTTATATGTCATCCATGCATGTTTGAGTAATCTAGCGATCTCTCTCGGACCCTAGTTGAACCCTGCCCTGGTGAACAGTACAATCCTGGTCAAGGTCTTATTTTAATTATTCTTATCTGCTTCATTGTCTCTTTTTATATGCTTCCTTTTTGCTATGTTTTTTTTTTTTTTTGCATTATTGTTCTGTGATGAGTGTAGAGCATTTTGTGGACCTTGTTTGTAAAAGTGCTCTATAAATAAAGATTTTTTATTATTATTATTAAACCTCTCAAGCCTACGCCATCCTTGCTCCCATGCTGCAATTCTCTATAAATATACAAAAGCAGGATACAAAACAGGACACTACAACTTCACAAACCTGATGCGACATGCAGTAGTTTCATTAATGCAGATTGTCTTGTGGTAACGCTCTGAAGGGGGAGGTTTTCTTTTTTGTTTTTTTTTGTGTTTTTGACTCAGAGCATCAAAAACAAAACTGAAACTTACCATTTCAGTGTGTTGTTTCCGTGAATGCAGCATTTTCAGTACGATAAAGTGTGTGTCAAAGGTGCATTGTGTAACTTTTCTGGTGGAGGGCCTGTCAGCTGTTTTTCTCCATGTCACAGTATGACAATAAACCCTTCTGTCTCCATGGAGACCAAACCAGACCAAGTTACAGGTCAGATCTATGGAGAGGCGACCCCGCTCACAGTCAGAATGTCTGTTTTTCTAGGTATTTTTGAGCTCTAAAACCACCTGTAATTGATTAAATGTAAAGTAGAACTGTTTAATGTCACACTGTGGAACATTCCAGACAGAGCAATGACGTATCCATAGAAACAATCAACCAAAAAGTTACACAATGCACCTTTGACACACATTTTATCGTACTGAAAATGCTGCATTCACGGAAACAACACATTAAAATGATACATTTTAGTTTCGTTTTTGACGCGCTGAGTCAAAAAAAAACAAAAACCTTCAGAGCGCTACCACAAAATAATCTGCACATCGTGTCAGGTTTGTGAAGTTGTATTACAATAAAAACCCCATAGAAATGTAATACCTCTCTTTCAGCCATGTCTATTTTTTCAGTTTGGGGTTTTGTATGTAAATGTTATCTGCTCACTCACTAATGGGAGAGTCGCCAGTTCAAACCTCTCCAGGGTACATCACTGAATGAGGCTGTTAGGGCATCTGGTGTAGAAACCTGTCAAAACTATCCTAATATAAGGTTTGTGGGGAAAAAAGAGCTGCATGCGAGAGAAAAAAAAAAAAAGCCAAATCACTTAAATTAAAACCAAAATGCAAGTGCTATAATTCATTTAACTTGGAAAAAAATAAAATAAAATATATATATATATATATATATATATATATATATATATATATATATATATATATATATATAAAATTACATTAAATCAAGCTAAAATACTAGCAAATATGATACAGAGCAATAATAAAACATGCCCAAAACAGAAAAGTGAGTACAAATTTTAATACATAACACTTTTCAGGATACTCAAAGACACTTTACATGAAGAGACAAAAAAGGCAAACAATAGAAATAAGAAATTTAATGAAAGGTGGTTTTAAAGACATGGGTTTTCATGGCTTTTTTTTAATGCTTTTTGTTGTGCGCCCCCTGTAGGTAACATGCTGCCGGTGTTCTGTGTGGTGGAGCACTTCGAGAACCCTCTGGACTTCGACAGTAAAGAGGAGCACGCCGAGTTCGTCCTGGTCAGGAAGGACATGCTGTTCAACCAGCTGATCGAGATGGCTCTGCTGTCTCTGGGCTACTCCCACAGCTCCGCCGCTCAGGCCAAAGGTGAGGACCCGGAACACAAACGTAAACTCAAACACCACCTGCTAGGGCTGGACGATACGGGGAAAAAAAGAATCACGATTTTATTTTCCCATATTGTTTGATCTTGATTTTTCGAGACATAATTCAGGCATAAAGAGCAGGGGGTCAGGATCGCTATAGTTTTTATTTTGTGCTGATACGACTGATATTTACGGAGAAATCCACATGTAAAATTTGGAATGAGTTTGTACAGTATATTAACCGCGTGTTACCATTACTAGCAGAAAACACATGCAATGTTCGTGCGCTAAATGAGGATTAACATTTCACTCATAAACGGTGAGAAAATAGTCGTTTACTTTCCTTAACTTGGATTATAATGAAAAGAAGTACAAAAGGGGAGAAACGAGGAGAAAAGGTGAGGAGCGGCTGGATCAGAGAAGGAGGGGATAGGGGGCAGGGCAGATGGACAGAGAAGGGGAGAGAGACTGGACTTTTTAGTCAGATTGCAGATTTAAGTCAAAACTTAAAGAAGAAAAAAAGTGTCGTAAAGAGACACGTTGTGGCTCAGGCTACTTTTTCCTAAACAAAAGCGTAAATCCTCGTCAGCTCCATGCGCTCTTACTGCCACGTAATTGGCTGTAGACATGTCGATTAAAATGCGCTCACTTTATCATCGAGATCGACCAAAGTAGAGATCGTGGTCTGTCAATCTTTCGATTTTTGGCACAGCCCTGCAACCTGAAACCCAACATTTACACTCAGAATATAAGACGCTTTGAGGGTCTTGAAGGTGGTAAAGCGCTATATAAAAATCTGACCATTTACCATGATATCTGACACCATTTTAAATGTAAAAGTGCATTATGTTAAAGCTTCACTGTATAACTTTTTGGTTTGGGGTCCATCAGCTGCTTGTTTCTATGGAGATGTCATTGCTCTGCTTGGAATGTTCCACAGTGTGACATTAAACAGCTCTACTTTACATTTATTCAATCACAGGTGGTTTTAGAGCTCAAAAATACCTAGAAAAACAGACATTCTGACTGTGAGCGGGGTCGTCTCTCCACAGATCTGACCTGTAACTTGGTCTGGTTTGGTCTCCATGAAGATAGAAAGGTTTAATGCCTCACTGTGGAACATTCCAGACAAAGCAATAACATCTCCTTGGAGAAAGCGTTTGATGGACCCTCCACCAGAAAAGTTACACAGTGCACTTTTAAATTGTTTCCCACAGGTTTTTAAAAGACTGGTCAAAAATGCCAATAATACCAATTTATTATTCAGGGTATTTTAGAGTATGGGGGCAAAAATGAGATGTCCCACTTTACTGCCTTACAAAGGAAAAACGCAGTATCTGACAGTTAAACACAGAAATACGGCTTTAAAGTTTTGATGTTTTCCTTAGTGGTTTTGTCAGAGGTGCATTAATGACTGTGTTTAATTAGGTCATATTTATCAATTACACCACTGATTTGACCTTTGACCTCTGAATGTACAGTTAAACTATAGAAAATGAGGTGGCCTGAGATCTTTTACTGGCAAAAACATTAAGCACTTTAGTTTGTGGGTTGAATAAGAAGTTGTGAAAGTCTGAAGTCTGTATTTTGTCCCATTTCTGAATTAGTTCCTTAATTAAAACTTGCAGCTGTATCTGTGAACTGTGTGAAACTCTCGAGTAAAACGACAGAAATTGCGCTTTTCCACCTTCAATTCATTCAAAGCGCTTTACACCAATGAATCACTCACCCATTCACACACCAGTGTACACAGACACTAGGGGCAGGGTGGGTTAAGTGTCTTGCTCAAGGACACAATGACAGCAATCATCTGTGGGAGCTGGTATCACACCTCCAAGATCCAAAATCAGTGGATCTGACCTCGCAATCAATGATGTTTTTTATGTTGAGAGTGTGATTCGAACCAACAACCTTCTGATCAGTGGACAAACGCTCATGTTTTTATGTTGGGAGTGGGATTCGAACCAACAACCTTCTTATCAGTAGACGAATGCTCATGTTTTTATGTTGGGAGTGGGATTCTAATGAAACAGCTGAAGCTTTTTTTTTTTATTTTTAAATAACGTTTCGGCAAAAAGCCTTCGTCAGATAATTTTTCTTGCTTTGGACCACAGTTCACAAAATGGTTAAGAAAGCTGAACTCATTTTCAGAAATGTCTCTATCTGTACCAAAAGACATAAAGCTTCATGAGTTCTTAAAGTCCTCTGTGGGATCTCTTGGAAGTTTCTTGTAGATCATGTTATCCGACAGTTGCCTCATGCATCATCACTGCAGTAGCCCCACCTTTATCAGCTTCTTTTATGATTACAGTTTCATCCTTTTCCAAATCATCTAACGCAGATTGTTCTTCCTTGGTTAGATTTTTATAGGTTTGATAACAGTTTTTGTTTTTTAAGATGGCATCAGCTCAACTAATCTGCAATATGTTTCAATTGAATTATTTCGATTAGTAGGAGGACTAAAAGTACGTTTACCTCTAAGTTGTTTTTTTGGATTGTATTTGAGAGTGGGATTCGAACCACCAACCTTCTGATCAGTGGGTAAACACTCTTACTGACTGAGCTACTGTCGCTCCAAACAGAACAGTGCAGTGTCTGAGTTTGAGTTCGTCAATTACAACATTCTGAGCTGCTGAATCACTGAAGAAACTGGAGTTACTGCAAATCAAAATTTCTCAAACACAAGATCGAGTTGAGCCATGAAACAAAGTCGTAAAAAATGAGTGGGCTCGCCTCTCCACAGATCTGCCCATGTCTCTGATTAAGAACTAATGCGAGTTCTGTGTAATTAGACCCAAAAGATGAGAATCGTTTTTATTTTTTATTTTAAAAGCGTATAAAGTGTATTTTTGTATTTATTGCTTTATGTAGGGTTTGTTTCTAAATTGTGTTAACCAAAAACTAAAGAAAAATACATAAAATGGTGCAGTTAGTAAAGCATTCACCCTCCAACCAGAAGTCAGCCCATTCAAATCTCACAGAGGCAAACTATTTTGTTGTATCCATGAGCAAGACAGTCCATTCTTCTTACAGCAATGTGGTGGATTGAAACAGAAAGTGAAAAAAAAATCAAACCCCTGACAAAAAGGAAGCAGTGAAACAGAATGGAGCAGGCTACTAAACACTAAATTAAAAACCCACCTCCATCATGCGGATAACTGTGGTAGAACATTCTGATCACAGTAAACCAACGGATGATTGAAGCTTTTTTTCCCTGAAATAAATAAAACTCCAAAAATCCACATAAAGGTTTGAGCTGTGTGCGTGCTCTGGTGCGGGGCTGGTTCAGAGCAGAACATCTGTCCATCGCTCCAGCCAAGCTCTCTTTATTAGCTCATTGTGTCTAGGGCCAATTATGCTCTGCTCTTTTGTGACTGAATCATTCTCGCCAGCACAATTTGGAGCTGGGAGACAAACGCTTCACAGGGATCTGCTCTAACAGCCCACAAAATGTTTAGTGAGGTTTCCATTTTAGAATAGTCAAATAAGTGACCTCTAAGCTGTAGGGAGTTTGTTTGAGCATTGCTGTCAAAAATGGCATTGTGTTTAAGATTTAAAGGTTTACTGTGTAACTTTTCTAGCGGAAGATAATTTGTTCCATTAGATTTTGAATTTTAAATACCACTGGATTTCTCACTTTGAATGTTTTAACTCTGAAAAAATATGTTTGAATTATTTTTATTCTGAATTTGAGACGCCAAGGCAGAAGCAATCGATCCTGTGTGAGTGAGGAGGACAGAGGCTGTTTCCTAATGGTTCTCATCTGTGGGCGGGGTTTACGCTTAACAAATAAAAGAGATGAGGTTTTGATGAGGCGAATTCTGACCAATCAGATCGCTTCACTGCACCATTTCCTGTTTGTTACTAAGTTCTATCGGATCACACAGGATCGATTGATTCTGCCTTGGCGTCTTGGATCTTTGAATTTGAGGGTTTGAAAATATTTGTGCTGAATATTTCAAATTGCTTTTTTTTATATTGAATGTTAAACACTTTGAAAATGTACACTTCAAATTTCATCAACTGCCATTCAGAATAAAAATAATTCAAACATGTTTTTTCAGAGTTAAAAATATTCAAAGTGAGAAATTCAACGGCATTTCAAATTCAAAATCTGAACCAAATTATCTTCCGTAGAGGATCCTTCAAATGCTTTACTTCATGGAGATGTTATTGCTTTGTCTGGAATGTTCCGCAGTATGGCATTAGACTTATGTATCTTGCATTTATACAGTTTCGGGTCTGTTTGTGCTCAAAAATACATTGAAAACATGCATTCTTACTCTTAGCGGGGTTTGCCTCTCCCCAGATCTAACCTGTAACTTTGCCTGGTAGCGTCAGCTGCCTGTCTCATAATGTGGAACTTTTAAAATAAAGCAATAGCATCTCCATGGAGACAAACAGGCTGCAGACCCTCCAGCAGAAAAGTTGAGTAGTGCACTTTTAAGAGAAGAGGATGTGTAATTCTGGTGTCGAAATACAAGGATTTCTAACTCTATTTCGATACTAAGGATTAAACTTGATACTCGATACCGATTCTGATACCACAGTGATAATAAAAACACTTTATTTAGACAGTAGAATGTGATTTTCAGTGTTAAATTGCAGTACTTTCCTTTCTATTCCCATATGTTCGAACCGCCAACCTTCTGATCAGTGGACAAATGCTCATTTTTTTATGTTGAGCGGGATTTGAACCGCCAACCTTCTGATCAGTGAACAAACGCTTATGTTTTTTATGTTGAGAGTGGGATTCGAACCTCTAACCTTCTGATCAGTGAACAAACACTAATTTTTTTATGTTGAGAGCGGGATTCGAACCACTCACCTTCTTATCAGTGGACAAACACTCATACCAAACAGAACAGTGCAGTGTCTGTGTTTGAGTTTGTCAAGTACCACAGTGTGACTTTTTTAGTATCGATACCTGCTCAAATGAGTATCTAGGTTCGATACTTGTTTTAGTGTTGATTGGTTTAGATTTCCGATCCCATCTCATACTTCAGTTACATCCAGATAAATGACTGGCAGAAATCTGGTGTTTTTTTAAGCCTTCTGTATCAGTAGAAGTCTGCACACGGTCCTTTCTTCAGCTCATGTGACGTGTCGTCATGCGGCGTGACCACAGCAGCCCAGCGCAGGCATCAGATCTGAGGAGACTGTAACACAGTATGACAAGCAGCCCAAATCTCACACACTAATACTCAAAACTGTGGTTATATCATATAAGAGAGCATCGCAGACCGTATATATGAATGGACATAGCTAACTCGCTAGCCACTGCATTCCAAACAGGAAGTGAGCATGAGGGCGCTTCTAGCTCTATCGACTGTGGCTCCAATTCACTTTACATTGATAAATTGTCTTCCCTGTCTCTGTAACTGCTGCTCCGAGCTTCATCATTTTGGTCTTAAAATGTTCACATTAACCCGCTCTACATGACCCTGGGGTTTTTATTTCACTATTTTGTACGTAAATCAATTCTGATTCTTAATATGAAACTGGCTGCAAATTCGGTCCTATAACTGCTAGCCTCGTGAGCTTCATTTGACTGAAGCCAAACGCTATTGGTGACGTCACACTCACTTAGTCCACTTCTTTATACAGTCTATGGTCATACAGTGTTACTCAGGCTATACACTGTTCTGTAGGCAATATACATCACATAGGAGAGACTGGGAGGGTACCTCAGTCTTAAAGAGTTACTCAATCATACAGTGTTATAGAAGAAGATGGGAGCGGTACAGTCATACAGTGTTACAAGAGAACATGGCAGCCTTACTCAGGCATACAGTGTTCATTGGAACGTATGGAAGCGTCACTCAGTTATACAGCATTCATATAGGAGAATGTGTTACTCAGTCATGCAGTGTTACATAGGCAATGTACATCATATAGCAGAACATGGGAGGATCACTCAGTCATACTGTGTTCATATTGAATAGCATTAGTCATACAGTGTTACATAGGCAATATACATCATATAGGAGAGACTTAGAGGTTACTTAGTCATACAGTGTTCATATAGAAGAGACTGGGAGGGTAAATCAGTCATAAAGAGTTAATCATACAGTGTTATAGAAGAACATGGGAGCGTTGGAGTCATACAGTGTTACAAGAGAACATGGAAGGGTCACTTAGTCATACAGCATTCATGTAGCAGAACATGGGAGAGATATTCAGTCATACAGTGTTACAGAAGAACACGGGAGGGTCACTCATACAGAAGAACATACAGCGTTCATATAGCAGAACATGGGAGCGTTACTTACTCATACAGAATATAGCAGAGAATAGGAGGGTTATTATGGCCCGCAGGAGCTCAGGGGCCAGACCAGCTGTTCCGTCTTTATGACGGTCGGTCTGTCAGCCGCTCCACACTCTTCTGTTTCCTGGAGGTGTTCACGTATAAAATCAAACCCAGGCCTTAATTGATTCTTAAACGAGTATCAAAACTAAACATGATACTGAAAATGTAAAAGTTTCAAAAGGGTCTTTATCTATTTCAAAACTAGTCTACAGAAACATTTTTTTTTTGTCGAAAAATCAGTTCTGTTGTCTAAAAAATGCGTTTTTAATCATCATTGTGGTATCAAAATCAGTATTTAGTATCAAGGCTTTCGAGTCATAAATGCAGAAGAATTATACCAGCTGACATTAATTTAAAATGTCTGTTCGTATTTCTTTTCTCTTTAGTAACAAAGAACCGCTTTTCTTATTTAGTCTCATTACCTCCGCCAAGGAGGTTATGTTTTCACCTGCGTCTGTCTGTTTGTTTGTTTGTTTGTTAGTTAGTTTGTTTGTTTGTTAGTTAGGAAGGTAACTCAAAAAGTTATGGACGGATCTTGATGAAATTTTCAGGAAATGTTCCTAATGGTAAATCCAACAGATGATTAAATTTTGGTGATGATCCAGAAGAAATCCTGGATTCTGGATCACTTTGAAAACTGAGCTGCTTGGCGGAGGTCTGCGCTCTCTGAGTGCTTTTCTAGTATTTGGATGTGGTGAGCGACTGTAGCCATAGTTGCCCTGGGGCTAACGGACAATGACGTGGACAATGACTTTCATACTGAAGCAGGGTGGGTGTCTTGCCCAAGGACACAACAACACAATGCAGAAAGTTACTTAGTTATGCTATGAGGCTGGCGATAATATTGTGTGAATATTGTTATCGAGATACTCCAAGAGATTTTGAGAAATGCATTTTTGTCAATATTACAAAAGATTACAGCAATTGTGTTACTGAAGTAAAAGTACAGATTTAAAAATCTAGTAAAAGTATTAAAAGTACCTGTTTAAAAATGTATTTGTAGAGTAAAATGTAAAAATGTTAAAATGTAGTGATACTGATTACAAAATTATAGAGATTTTGATCAACAGTGGCAATTTTTAAATTTTTGTTATGAATTTTGTGTGTTTATTTTTGTATTTATTGTGTTTGCTTGTGTGTGTGTTTGTGTGTGCTCCAGGCATGATCCAGGTGGGGAAGTGGAACCCCGTGCCCCTGTCGTATGTGACCGATGCCCCTGACGCCACAGTGGCCGACATGCTGCAGGATGTGTACCACGTGGTCACGCTCAAGATCCAGCTGCACAGGTACAAATGGACGCACAAACACACAACACTGCAAACACGCAGGTACAAACGGACGCACAAACACACAACACTGCAAACACGCAGGTACAAACGGACGCACAAACACACAGCACTGGAAACACACAGGTACAAACGGTCGCACAAACACACTCCACTGGAAACACACAGGTCCAAACACACACACACACACACATACATCTGTATTTTTACTCAACCGCGCACCAAATGACTTTAGCCCTTCCAGATCGATGGTTTCGTATACGATGCCTGGGAATGTTTTATATAACCGTGTATAACTTTCCAACCATAAAAGATAGAAACTTACTTTTTTCTCCCATGAAAAGCTGAAAGTTGCGGCTTTCCGAGCATATTTCCGGCATTATGATATGTCACACGCACGCTGTGTGATGACATAGAGAAAACAAGTGTCCAATAGGAACTTTCTTTTCCACCAAACTCATTTGCTCCGTCGATTTTCATTGGCCCAAACTTTGCTGAAGTGTAGAGAGTCAAAACGGTTGATGTTCTGAGCGTCTGTGTTTGTAACAAGTGAAAAAGCCGGTTTAACTGCAGTTATTTCTCAAATAAATGGCAAATTACGCATCTTGATCTGGGTAATTGTGCATCCCTTGCTGTTTTTATTTGAGAGGTTTATTTCACTCAAAATGTACAAATACAAATGTAATAAACACATGGAAATAGACGACAGGTGATGTGGCCCTGCGCCCTGGACCTGACAGGAGCTGTTTCCCTGATTCTGATGCGATTGCACTTTTTTTTGTTGTGAGGGCAATAAGGATATTTTTAGTTTACTTACAGAGTTGATATTTTGCACTTTTGTAGCTAAGGCCCTAAATTAAGCATTTTTATATCCAAAAAGTTATTATTTTTATTTGTATTTCTGGTCCTGTAGCTTTTATTACAGCCACATGACACGACTACAGCGTGCAGATTGTGAAATAATAAGCTATACTAAAAAAAAGGATGTGTAACACTTCATTCAGGGGTAAAAGGGGGAGATTTAATAGCAAAATTAAGAAAAAAAAATCCAAACGAGGACAAATACTAAAATTGTCCTTAGATCTTGAAGGTTTTTAAATCTCAGATCAATACGTTTTGTCGTTATTTTAAGTGAGTAAAAATGTAGAAATGTGAAAATGTATCTAAGACAATAAAAATCCTACAGCGTTAAAACAAAACCTTGTACTGTCAGTGAGTCGACGTGTGTTTGAACATTACTGCCAATATCTCCTTCTGTTAAAGTTACAAATATCAGTCTGTCTCTGCAGATACACAAACTGCTCTGATTCAGCTCCATTTTCACCTCCGCACGCCGCCGCCGCCGCCCCCGACCCGAGGCTTTTCACAGACTGCCCCCAGACACGACCCAGAATAGAACCATTACTCACACGCTAGCACACACATGCTAACACACACGCTAACACACATGCTAACACACACACTAACACACATGCTAACACACACACTAACACACATGCTAACACACACGCTAAGACACACGCTAACACACACGCTAAGACACACTAACACACACACACACACACACACACACACTAAGACATACTAACACACAACTAGAGACTGATGTCAAATAATGTATAATTATATAATGTTTAATGTTTATGTACAATAAAAAAATAAAGTATAAAAATATAGTAATACAAACATCTATAAAAAAAAGTCTGTTACATAAGGGTGAGTTGTTGTACAGTTGTAGGGAGTATTATCTGTTATATAAGGGTGAGTTGTTGTACAGTTGTAGGGAGTATTATCTGTTACATAAGGGTGAGTTGTTGTACAGTTGTAGGGAGTATTATCTGTTACATAAGGGTGAGTTGTTGTACAGTTGTAGGGAGTATTATCTGTTACATAAGGGTGAGTTGTACAGTTGTAGGGAGTATTATCTGTTACATAAAGGTACTACCATGGCTTTACAGGCACCTACAATCCTGAACAAACAGAACTGTAAAAACACAGTGCGGTCGGCCAGGCTATAAACGGCCACAGTGTGAATACAAGACTGTTCACAAAAATACTGCACCTAAAAATATACGTGCTGGTCCAAGTGATACAGAATGCACTTTCAGACACTAAAGAAGAAGTTACATGAATACAGTGGGTCGTTTTAAAATAACTCGAGGTCTATTTTTGCGTAGATTCTAATTAAAGAACTCGTACGCACTTTTTTATGTAATTAAAGGACCCTTTTTACGCTATTTTCTGATCTGTTCTAATGTCGTTTCCTCATCACAAACAGACCTGGAGTTTTGTTTTGTTTCATTCACACGTTTAACACACAAAACTTATGTACATGTGGCAGTGTTCTTCTCTCAGAACTGAAAACACTCTGTTCACCTTGTGGTGTCATGTGGTCATACAGGAAGTGCTCCATTGTGTTTTTAAACTCCACACACCTTCACTAGAATCATTTGGATCATTTCAGTCCTGGAATTGCCGATCTTGACTGAACTAAAGGTAAAAGGAGCTGTTTTAACATGAGTACTACCACTTCATGACATCACAAGGTGGAACAGAGCGTTTGGAGCTTTGTAGATGTAGACAGACTAATAATAAAGAGTTACTCAAACGTGTGAATGAAACAAAACACAACTCCAGGTCTGTTTTTGAGGAGGAAACAACATTAGAACATGATTTAAAGCTCACAGGAGTCAGTTTTGAACAGGACTTTTCTAGTATCGATACCTGCTCAAACGAGTATCCAGTTTCGATACTAGTTTTAGTATCGATAAACGTCTAATTTTCGATACTAGCATGAGCCCGACACGGAGCAAAACTCATACCTCTGTCTTTTGTCCCATCTGAAGCCCCGTACACACCCCTCTCCACTACGACAGAAGCTTATTACTCTAATTGCTTTGTATTTGTTGTCCCTCTTTCGTCCCTGCCCCGCCCCCTCCTCGCCGCGCCCCCACCCCCACCCCCTCCCCTCTCTCGCCGCGCACGCCAGCTCCACCTTAAATCGTTTCGGCGAGCACAACACGCGGCGAAGGTAGAAGTAACGCGGAATAATAGTCGCCACATGCAGCTGATGTATAATTCATGCTTCAATCCAGCAGATGTGTTGTATAAAGTAATTAACTAATCAGAACAATCAGGAGAGAGAGGAAGAGAGGAGAGGAGAGAGGGAGGAGAGGAGAGGAGAGAAGAGAGAGGGGAGAGAGATGGAGAAAGGAAAGAAAGAGAATAGAAAGGGGGGGCAGCAGAGAGGGGAAGAGAGGGAGAGGAGAGAGAGAAGAGAGGAGGAGAGGAGAGCGAGAGGAAAGAGAGGAGGAGAAAGATGGAGAGAGGAAAGAAAGAATAGAAAAGGGGGAGCAGAGAGGAGAGGAAAGAGGGAGGAGAGGAGAGCGAGAAAGAGAGAGAGGAGAGAGAGGGGGAGGGAGGACAGAGAGGGGAGAGAGAGAGAAAGAGTAGAGAGAGGGGTGGAGAGAGGGAGAGACAGGGAAGAGAAGAGAGAGAGAGGGAGAGGAAGAGAGAGGAGAGGGAGAGAGGGGAGGGAGGAGAGAGAGGAAGAGAAAGGAGAGAGGAGGAGGACAGAGGGGAGGGAGAGTGGAGAGGGAAGAGAGAGGAGAGTAGAGAGAGGGGGGTGCGCAGGAGAGAGGAGGAGAGGCGATGAGAGGAGAGAGAGGAAAGAGTGACAGAAAGGAAAGAGAGAGAGGAGAGAGAGAAGTGCAGGATCTGGGCCCAGGGAGGAGGGGAAGTGAAAGGGAGGCGCTCCAATCTCCAGATGCATCTGCCTCACGCGCCAAATGAAATCTGTTTGTGTGTGTGTGTGTGTCTCTCTGTCTCTCTCTGTGTGTGTATGTGTCTGTGTGTGTGAGGGCCACGATGACCTCCAGATGAACACAGGGGCCCGGGATCAGCACCTCACTACTACCCCAATATGATACTGGTATCGGATATCTGCGCCGATACTGAACATTTTGATGGATTGGATATCGGTTCCAAGATATCGATTCAGACGATATCACATTTTGGTCTATAGATTCTTAATGTTAAACGTGAATTTTGACAAAACTGTGATTATTTAAATGATAAATAACAGTTATAAAACACACTTCACCAGACTCTGTGTTTTAAAGAAAAACATTTTATTTCAGTCTCTGCTCTGGTATCGGTCGATATCGAGTATCGGCAGATGCTTAAAGCCAAAATATCAACAACGGTATCGGAATAGAAAAAGCTGGATCGTGCATCTCTACTTGCTACCGCACTCTCTTTCACTCTTTCACTCTCTTTCTCTCTCTCTATCTGATTGCTCTCGCTCTCTCTCTTTTCTCTCTCTCTATCTGTCCTCGTTGCTCTCCTTGTTCTGCCAGTTCCTCGGTCCCCCACTGTCTTTCTCTCTCTTCTTTTCCCTCTCTCCCTCTCTTTGTCTTATTGCTCTCTCTTTCCCTCTCTCCCTCCCTCCTTCTCTGTCCTCGTTGCTCTCCTCATTCTGCCAGTTCCTCGTTCCCCCACAGTCTTTCTCTCTCTTCTTTTCCCTCTCCCTCCCCCTCTCCCTCTCCCTCTCTCTCTCTCTCTCTCCCTTTCTCTCTCTGTCCTCATTGCTCTCCTCGTTCTGCCAGTTCCTTGGTCCCCCACTGTGTTTCTCTCTCTTCTTTTCCCTCTCCCTCTCTCTTCCTCTCTCTTTCTCTCTCTCTCCCTCCCTCTCTCTCTCTCTGTCCTCGTTGCTCTCCTCGTTCAGCCAGTTCCTCAGTCCCCCACAGTGTTTTTCTCTCTTCTTTTCCCTCGCTCTCTCTCTTTCTCTCTCTCCCTCCCTCACTCCCTCTCTCTGTCCTCGTTGCTCTCCTCATTCTGCCAGTTCCTCAGTCCCCCACAGTGTTTTTCAGTGTTTCTCTCTCTTCTTTTCCCTTTCCCTCTCTTCCTCTCTCTCCCTCCCTCTCCCTCTCTCTCCCTCTCTCCCTCACTCTCTCCCTCTCTCCCTCTCTCTGTCCTCGTTGCTCTCCTCGTTCTGCCAGTTCCTCGGTCCCCCACTGTCTTTCTCTCTCTTCTTTTCCCTCTCCCTCTCTTCCTCTCTCTTCCTCTCTCTCTCTCTCCCTCTCCCTCCCTCTCTCTCTCCCTCCCTCCCTCTCTCTGTCCTCGTTGCTCTCCTCGTTCTGCCAGTTCCTCGGTCCCCCACTGTCTTTCTCTCTCTTCTTTTCCCTCTCCCTCTCTTCCTCTCTCTTCCTCTCTCTCTCTCTCCCTCTCCCTCCCTCTCTCTCTCCCTCTCTCCCTCTCTCTGTCCTCGTTGCTCTCCTCGTTCTGCCAGTTCCTCGGTCCCCCACTGTCTTTCTCTCTCTTCTTTTCCCTCTCCCTCTCTTCCTCTCTCTTCCTCTCTCTCTCTCTCCCTCTCCCTCCCTCTCTCTCTCCCTCTCTCCCTCTCTCTGTCCTCGTTGCTCTCCTCGTTCTGCCAGTTCCTCACAGCAGAGTAATAAAGTCACTCTGGTGTCTTGTGCTGCGGGGAACACATCAGTTATTGGTTTTTCACACTCAACATTTGGTTTGAACTGAGAACGGCGCTGACGTCTTAGTAACACATGAAAATCCTTTCAGACGACACGTTTCAGTGTTTTCACTCGCTCGTTTAAAGGAACTAGACTGATTTCTTCTGCTGTATTTTTCTTTTAAATCTCTTTAACTTTAAAAACACTTTTACTGCATCAACCGAAACTAATTCTCTACGGCTTCTTCTTATTCCACTGGGTCTTTGAAAAGTGTTTATTTCTCAGATTCACTCTCCAATTCTTAACAAAAGTCAATTCTATATTTTTAGTCTAGTGTTTCTGAAAACAGGAAGCAAAAAAGCCACATTAATTTTCAACTAAATATTGCAAGAAATTGTGAGAATCAAAATAATTTATTAATGACTAAACAGCAATAAATAAATAACAGTAAAAAACAATAAAAATACTTAGATCTTAGTGTTATAGTATATACAACCGAGGGATTACACACATGCCATTTAATGTTTATTATTGTTGTAGTGTCTGAATCGGTATCGAGTATCGTGTACTTTTTAGTATCGAAATCAAGTTTGACATTTTAGTATCAACTTTTAACACAATTACCACATTTGTACTTTATACTTTTAGTGCTTTATGTAATACAATACCTCACAAGCTGACCATGATCTGTATTATATATCTAACCATCTCCTCTCCTCTGCCCCTCCCTCTTTCTCTCCCTCTTTCTCTCCCTCCCTCTTTCTCTCCCTCTCTCTTTCTCTCCCTCTCTCTTTCTCTCCACAGTTGTCCTAAGCTGGAGGATCTGCCGCCCGAGCAGTGGAGCCACTCCACAGTAAGAAACGCCCTCAAGGAGTTACTCAAAGACATGAATCAAAGCTCTCTGGCAAAAGAATGTCCTTTATCACAGGTGCTGAAGCCCACAACAGTCTACAGTATAGTCCACACTGCAGAACACGGCCTATATATATACAGTCTATATATACAGAATATATACAGAATATATACAGTCTACAGTATAGTCCACACTGCAGAACACGGCCTATATATACAGAATATATACAGTCTACAGTATAGTCCACACTGCAGAACACGGCCTATATATACAGTCTATATATACAGAATATATACAGTCTACAGTATAGTCCATACTGCAGAACACGGCCTATACACCCAGACTAGAGCCCCTGCTCCAGCTTATTAGTTTCAGATGACGTCACAACATTCTATTGCCCCCCTCCGCCCCCGTTTGACATCGTCACATTCTAGAACCTGAAACCCACCAGTAGCGCCAACTCCACTCTCTGCACACACTCCAGAACTCAGACTATAGCCCCTGCTCCACACACAGAGCCCCAGTGAAGCTCATGTTTAGCTGCACTTCACGTATCACAAAGGCCTCCAGTACTTGAAATTTACATTTTGTTCACTACTTTCTACATTTTAGACACAATAAGACAAATATATGATGCAAAACGTGGAATTATTATTTTTATACCTTATATTCAAATTGCTCAAAGTATCCACCCTTTGCTTTGTCAACCACGCTGTAAACCCTTTGGCTTTCTCTCAGTGAGCTTCATGATGGAGATAACCCACAGCAAATGTCTTGAGTTTGTTTCACTTTTTCCACAAATGTTTCATATGCCGTAAAGATTCCAATACTAGTCTATACCTAATCTATTATCAGAACCAGATACTCATTTTGGGCACGTAATAATATTTTATTCGATCACCTGATGCTTAAAAACATTTCAACGTTTATCCAAATTACCGTTGTAAAAAGTAATCCAATACCCAGATGTTTATTCATACGAAATCTAGTCACAAAACCAGATACTCGTTTGTGCAGGTATCGAATTAATCGAATTAAATATCGGGTTTGTGGTTCTTTTACGTATTTCCAAACTCTTTACCCGGTTATTTTTCAGGTAGTGGAACAAAATTTGTCTTTCCCCATTACAGAAATATTGTATAACAGCGCCTTGAGGTAGAAATGACACTTGTTATGTGCTGTCTACATTTTAAAGCGTTTTATTATCATCAGAGAATCAGGAAGTGCGCTGTTAGCATGCTAGTTGTTGTTAGCATTACTCTGACTGCAAAACTCTGAACGCTTTCTACAACTTTCAGAGACCAGAGCTGTTTTTCATGTAATAATTAAGAAAGTAGAGACGCAATTAGAGACTTGTTATGTGCTGTCTGCAATTATTAAACGTTTTATTGTCAGATAATCAGGAAGTGTGCTGTTAGTATGCTAGTTGTTGTTAGCATTACTGTGACGGCAAAACTCCGCTCTGGTCCCTGAAAGTTGTAAAAAGCATTCTATTTTTCATTAAGAAAGCAGGGAAGCAATTAGAGACTTGTTATGTGCTGTCTGGAATTATGAAGCGTTTTATTGTCAGAGAATGCGTAAGTGTGTTGTTAGAATGCTAGTTGTTGTTAGCATTACTGTGACGGCAAATCTCCGCTCTGGTCTCTGAAAGTTGTAGACTGCGTTCTGTTTTTCATGTAATAATTAAGAAAGCAGAGAAGCAATTAGAGACTTGTTATGTGCTGTCTGCAGTTATTATAAAGCGTTTTATTGTCAGATAATCAGGAAGTGTGCTGGTAGCATGCTAGTTGTTGTTGTTGGCATTACTATGACGGCCAAAATTCGCTCTGTAAAAAAACGTTTTTCACGTTTTGAGCAAAAAATCATGCACAGAGCCTTTACAGTACTCACAAGATTTATCCATATAAAGGTTGTTTTTTATGTAATTCTCAGATACTAATTAATGGCTTTTTTGTGTTAGTATCAATTGCAATAGTTAAAGGTGCATTGTGTAACTTTTCTGGTGGAGGGTCCGTCACCTGCTTGTTTCTATGGAGATGTCATTGCTCTGCCTGGAATGTTCCACAGTGTGACATTAAACAGCTCGACTTTACATTTACTCAATTACAGGTGGTTTTAGAGCTCAAAAATACCTAGAAAAACAGACATTCTGACTGTGAGCGGGGTCGCCTCTCCACAGATCTGACCTGTAACTTGGTCTGGTTTGGTCTCCATGAAGATTTAAAGGTTTAATGCCATACTGTGACACATTCCAGACAAAGAAATAACATCTCCATGGAGAAAGCACTTGACGGACTCTCCACCAGAAAAGTTCTAGCTCCACCATTGAGCCACCAGCATTCCTTATATTCCTCAGTTTAATTCTAATTATTGTTCGGCTGGAGTGCAATTTCGTATCAGCGTGCATTTGGTCCATACAAATTGCATATTTTAAAATTTTCACTAAATTTTCATTAGACTTTCTTGGCTGCAGAATATATCTTGGCAGCACAATGCAATCAATTCAAATGGGATTCAAAAATTAATCCTCACCCAGCGAATACTGCTCTGCTGTTTTTCTCATTTGCGTACACATATATTTCCCAGAACAGCCATCACCCTTTCCAGAATCTTCCTCCGTATATTTCAATGTAACACCACGGCCAGATCAGTGTGTCTTTAAACCGTCTGAAACCGTCCTGTATTACACAAAACGGACAGTCGTGAGCGTTTGGCCATGTTTTAACGCAGTTCTCTCCTTGAAAACATACCTGGAGTTGTGTTTTGTTTTTTGTTCATTCACACGTTTGATCAACCCTTTATTATTAGTCAGTCTAAATGATAATCTGTTCCACCTTGTGATGTCATGTAGTGGTAATTTTCGATTTAACAGCTACATTTGCCTTTTTTCTTGTCTTGGTCTCGACCTTTAAAAGTCTCGGTCTTGTCTCGGTCTCGACCTTTAAAAGTCTCGGTCTTGTCTCGGTCTCGACCTTCAGCGGTCTCGGCCTTGTCTCGGTCTTGACCTTTAAAAGTCTCGGTCTCGTCTCAGTCTCGGCCTTGTCTCGGTCTCGACCCTCAGAGGTCTCGGTCTTGTCTCGGTCTCGACCTTTAAAAGTCTCGGTCTCGTCTCGGTCTCGACCCTCAGAGGTCTCGGTCTTGTCTCGGTCCCTGTGATCTCGGACAGGTCTTGGTCTCGATTAGTGCGGTTTTGACTACAACACGACATTTTACCTTTTGTTTAGGAGAAATTGGCAATTCCAGGAAATCTGAAATGATCCAAATGATTCTAGTGAAGGTGTGTGGAGTTTAAAAACACAGTTGAGCATTTCCTGTATTACCACATGACATCACGAGGTGGAACAGAGTGTTTTCAGTTTGAGAGAAAACCCAATCCTAAATATGTAGCCTTTGTGTGAATGAAACAATCCAATCCACTTTATTTCTACAGCACATTTTATAAACATGACCGTTTCCAAAGCAAGGCACAGACAAATTAATACAATAAAAATAACAGTAAATCATAAATAAAAACAATAAATAAAAAGTGTTAAAATGCATGACGCTAAAAATGATAAAAATTGAATAAAATCAAATAAAAACTTAAATAAAATTAAATAAAAGACACAGAGGACCCCACAACTCACGCAGTGTTAAAAGCCAGAGAATAAAAATGGGTTTTAAGACGAGACTTAAAACCGTTCAAGACGTGGGGGGCAGAGCGTTCCGGAGTTTGGGGCCAATCACAGAGAAGGTTTTAAAAATAAACAATAAAATCTTAAAATCAATTCTAAATCGAACAGGAAGCCAGTGCAAAGACGCGAGGAAGGAAACAAAACACAACTCCGGGTCTGTTTTTGACGAGGATACAACATTATAACATAGATCAGAAAATAGCGTAATATGGGCTCTTTAAAGGTACGGCGTGTGATTTTGGTCGGTAAAAACCTGCATTGTGCGTGGTAATTACCGTGCTAATTTCAGCGGCGCTCTCCCTCAGGCCCGGTGCCAGGAAGCAGAGGTGCGGCAGAACGTATGGGCATTGTTAGCTAAACTCTGGCTCGCGCCCAGAACCATCGCGCCCCGCTTTTGTTCTCCGCGAGTACTTTTCTCCCATCGCCGCGGATACTCGCCAACGTTGGGAGAGGGATCTAGAGCTGGTATCGTATTAACATGCCGCAGACTCGGAAAACCAGGCAGCTCCACGTGAATGGAAAATGAAAATCAAAACGAGGTCTATATCTCTCACTGGGGCTAATAATATAATAATATAATATGAGAGCTGTGAGGGGATAGTGTTTGAAACCAGCAACGTTTTACATTTTTATTAGCGCTTCAAATTCAAATGCTTGTCTCCATGGAGATTTTAAACCTTCCTATCTTCATGGAGACCAAACCAGACCAAGTTAGAGGTCAGATCTGTGGAGAGGCGACCCCACTCACAGTCAGAATGTCTGTTTTTGTAGGGATTTTTGAGCTATAAAACCACCTGTAATTGAATAAATCTAAGGTAGAGCTGTTTAATGTCATACTGTGGAACATTCCAAGCAGAGTAAAGGCATATCCATAGAAACAAGCAGGTGACGGACCCACCCACTTGAAAAGTTACACAATGAGCCGTTAAACTATAACACACACTTCACAGAGACTGAAAATTTGCTGTTAAGTTGTTTAATATTAGCTGGTTTTCATTTCCGATGTGGGTTAGGTTAGTTTAAAGATGCAACACGTAACGTTTCCGGTGGAGGGTCTGTCACCTGCTCGTCTCCATGGGGATGATTTTGCATTGGTTTGAATGTTTTATGTTTTGTTAAAGTTATTTATCTTGAAACTAGCAACCTTGTACATTTTTATTAGCGCTTCAAATATATAATTTTTATTCTACGTAAAAACTGCTGTAGTTTAGATAAGTACAGATGTTTGGGATTCTTGTATTAGTTTGTCAGTTCATACATCTATATTATATTTTTCCAGAATATTCACAAAAAAGAATAATAATAATGCATTAATCTTATATTGTGCTTTTCCAGATGCTCAAAGTTGCTTTACAGTTTGGTGCATTTCATTCATTCATTCCATTTACCACTGGCGCCCCCTGTGGTACCTAATATTCCCTGCGGTCTCCCATCCAAGTTCAGACCAGGCCCAGTCCTGTTTAGCTTCTGAGATCTGAGGAGGTTTGGCCACAAAACCAAAAAATACTGACTAGAGGGCAGGGGGTAGGTGAAAACAACGCATTGGACTTTGAAAATTCAGACAACTCCAATTCCGACTCCGACAACCCGACTTCCGACTTAGACAAACTTTGATTCACAAGGGAAATTATTTGGACAAAGTAGCTCACACATCGCAATAAATTATAATAACGAGGGGCGGCGGTAGCTCAGTTGGTAGAGCGTTTGTCCACTGATCCGAAGGCTGGCGGTGTGATTCCAGCTCCCACAGATGAACGCTGTCATTGTGTCCTTGGGCAAGACACTTAACCCACCTCGTCCCCAGTGTCTGCGTACACTGGTGTGTGAATGTGTTTGTGAATTGGTGAGTGTTTCCTTGTTTTAAAGCGCTTTGAGTGCCTTGAAAGAGAAAAAGCGCTGTATATTACCATAACAATGAGCAAAAAAAATTAAAAAATGGTCATAAAAAATAGCAAGAGACTCGTGTCAAATAAAACATGTATGTACAAGTAAGTAAAAAACAGAATATAGTAATAAAAATACAGCATACCAGTTATATACAAGAGTTGTGTGTGTGAATCAAAAAGCAGTCTATTTCTCTCACCGGGCCCAATAATACGAGTGTGCATTTGAAACCTGCAGCGTATCCCGCAAAAACCTTGTATATTTTGATCAAGCGCTTGAAATATAGATGGAATTCCAGATTTTGTGTAGTCCTCTGGGCCGTCACTACCTTGAACGAACACGAGGATTCATCACAGTCCTGCTCCTTTCACCACGTACCAAAAAATCAAACAGAAATCTCCCGGAGAATGTTGTAGGAAGCAGTGTGGAGAGTTAATACGGTATTAAAGCGGTAATAGGAGCCCCTGTTACTGTTAGCTACCCAAAGCCCCATGGCGTTAACAGGCAGATGTCTCTTTATTGTGATATAACCGTAAACAGCCATAGCATGAGCAGAATGAATAAGGCGCCGCTCTCCAGAAGCCATTTTGTAAACCGCACATCCCACTGTACGTGCTCACAGATTCTACTCTTCTAATCAGACCCGGAGAATAAAATACAAGCTTATGTACTACAAAACAGTTTATAATTTAGCCGTGATGGAAGGTTTTGTTACTTAAACGTCCTGTATTACTCTGTTTTCTGATCTATGTTATAATGTTGTTTCCTCAGCACAAACATACCTGGAGTTGTGTGTAAATTAAACCCCTGCACAGTTTCAACAAGTATTAAACTATAAAATGTGAAAATGTAGGGGATTAGAAAGTAAAGACAGCTGCTCTCAAATGTAGTAGTAAAAAAAATAAGTAAAAGTAGTAAGTATTCATTCATTTAAAATGTACTTAAAGTTTTTATATTACACAAAATTGATGCTTTTGAGCTTTAAGTCATGTTAAAATGTTGTTTCCTCCTCAAAAACAGACCTGGAGTTGTGTTTTGTTTCATTCACATGTTTGAGTAACTCTTTATTATTAGTCTGTCCATATCTCCAAAGCTCAAAACGCTCTGTTCCACATTGTGATGTCACAAAGCGGTAATTTTTGACTTAACAGCTGCGTTTTACCTTTTGTTAAACAGAGATTGGCAATTCCAGGGCTGAAATTATCCAAATGGTTCTAGTGAAGGTGTGTGGAGTTTAAAAACACATCTTTTTATTTATTTATTTTTTTATTATTATTATTTTTTTATTACACACAACTGGGTGCGCAAACGAGATCCAACAAACATGGCTGTGTGTCGTCAGCAGTTACACGTCTGGATGAGGGACATAAACACATCATATTATATAATAACAACAATAATAAAACGACATAAAAAGTGCATTTGCATTGTTAAAAAAGAAAAAGAAGATGGGAAGGGGAGTAGAGTCCAAGGGAATTTCACACATGTAGGAAAACACTTTTTGAGCTTTAGGTCCATTCATATATTTCAGAGGTTTAATGTATAATTTAAGTTAATTTTTAAAACAAGTAAAGTTAGGGGGACACTTCTGAATTTTACATTTGTGGATATAACATTTGGGAAGATATAATATTAAATTTACACAGAGTTCTTTTTTATTTAATTAGTACACCAAAAATTATAACATCTCTATTTAAAAAGACTGGTAAGGAAGGAAATAAGAATGTAATTTAAAAACACATCAGAGCACTTCCTGTATTACCACATGACATCACAAGGTGGAACAGAAAATGCTATAATATGGGCCCTTTAAGAGTAAAACGTAATTGTATTTCAGACTGATTTTGATTTGTCCTCGTTCTGCCAAAACAGTGGAATCGATTTCTTAATTTTTTTTTTTTTTTTGTATTTTTGTTTACTCAAACTATGAACCTGCTAGAATAAAAAAAAAAAAAAAAAAAAAAAAAACCTTTTCAGCAAGTTTTAAACTATAACATGTAAAAATGTAGTGGAATAAAAGTAGTACAGATACCTACAAATACTTACAGTTCAGTACTTTTACTTTTATACTTTGTTTTTACTTTAGTATTTTGTTTTCGACACGATTATCTGGGTTTAAAAAAAAAAACAAAGATTAAATTTACGTTGTTTAATTCAGTTCATTTCAGTTGTAGAAAATAGTGTGTGTAGTACTTTGAATACAAGCCTCTGTATTGTACCATATACTGCGTGTACTGTATATTTTTACTCTATTGTGTTGTTTTAAGGACTTTTTACACACAAACACACACGCTGGTCCCCACATTTCCCTGTAGGTTTGTGTTTTTGCCTGTACCGTCCTCGTTTCGGTCTTTTTTACACGGATTTGTGAGTGCGTACCCAAGCTGTTGTGCTGTAAGAGTGTGTTTGTGCGTTCAGTTGTTCAGTATTAGCTGGTTTTAATTTAAGATATGGATTAATTTAGGTTAAAGACGCACTATGTAACTTTTCCGGTGGAGTTTGTCACCATGATGATGTTTTGTTTTTTTGCATTGGAATGTTTTATGCTTTGTTAAAGTTGTGTATTGGATCTTGCATAGACTGACAGATGTTTATATTTCTAAAAAAAAAGAAAAAAAAAGAAGAAGAAACGCAAGTATTGTGGCTTGCCTCTCCACAGATCTGACTTGTAATTTAGTCTCTGTGGAGATACATGTACTGACATACCCCCAGTGTACTACTATAAGGTTAGGAGAAGGTTCGGCAAGTAGTAATTATGATTAATCAGACAGTCCCCCCCAAATACTATGTAAACTTAGTGTGTGTGTTGTGTGTGTGCAGTGTGTGTGTGTGCGCAGTGTGTGTTTAAATCAGCTGAATAATTGTGTTACCTCTCTATCCTGCGTATGGGTAGGTGTGTGTTTATCCCTATTTTGCTTTGTGCGTTTGTGTGTGTAGCTGTGTGTATGATCACCTGAATAAGAGTGTGTGTCCTGTGTGTGTGTGTGTGTGTGGTTGTGTGTATAATGTCTTTAAGATCAGCTGAATAATTGTTTTACTTCTCTGTCCTCCATATGGGTAGGTGTGTGCAGGTGTGTGTTTGTCCCCATTATGCTTTGTGCGTTTGTGTGTATAGCTGTGTGTATGATCACCCGATTAAGTGTGTGTGTGTGTCTGTTGTGTTGTGCAGGCTGCTGTGTGTGTTTATCATCACTCGAATAAGAGTGTGTGTCCTGTACATATGTATATGTATGTGTGTGTGTGTCCTGTTTGCTATACGGGCTGTTGTGTGTTTATTATCACCTGAATTATTGTGTGTGTGTGTGTGTGTGTGTTTTGTTACGTAAATGTACAGGTATGGGAGGAAAAGAAATACTATGTAAAAGTATTACATGTAAAATACTGCAGTACTCGCTTGAAAAATGTACTTTAAGAGTAAAAAGTACTTGTGTTTTAAACTGATTTTGTCCTGCGTACGGGTGTGTGTCTGTCCCTGTTGTGTGTTTGTGTGTGTGCGTTTATGATCATCTAAATAAGAGTGTGTGTGCGTGTGATTGTCCTTGTTGTGTCGTGTGGGATGGCGTGTGTTTATTTGTGCGTTTATGATCACCTGAATTAGAGTGTGTATGTCCCCTGTGTTTGTTTATGTGTGTGTGTATCCCGTGTGTTTGTCTCCCTGTGTGTGTGTGTACTGCAGTGTGTGTCCCCTCTGTCTCCTGTGTGCGTGTTTATGCTCTGCAGTGTGTGTTTTTGTGTGTGTGTGTCTCCCCTCTGTCCTGTGAGTGTTTGTGTGTGTGCGTGTACTGCAGTGTGTGTGTCCCCTCTGTCCTGCGTACACGTTTGTGCATCCTACGGTGTGCGTGCTCATGTTTGTGTGTGTACGTGTGTGTCCCTTCTCTGTCCCTCTTACGTGTGTGTACTGCAGTGTGTGTGCTTGTGTGTGTCCCCTCTCTGTTGTGCTTACGTGTGTGTGTCCTGTGTGTGTTTGTACTGCAGTGTGTGTGTGCATATGTGTGTGTTTGTGTGTTTACCCAGGCCTGAGCGGCGCACTGATGATGTAAAGAGTCCCCCGGTGGTGTTCAGGCACAGCCCAGCCCGCTTCCGTAATCACCCTGTTTACGGGCCATATGTGACGAAGCTCTCACTCGCACACACACACACACACTTACACACAGACACACTTACACACAGACACACACACTCTCTCTGCTCCTTCAAACTCACTTACAACTTATCTGGAATCCTTCATAGATTTGAGACATAAACGCACAAAGATGTCTGCAGTTTATTTATTTGTGTATTTATTTGAATCGATATCGGCTAAATTTGATCTGAATTATAACCAAATATACCTATTCTACCTAATATTTGGAAGTTCGATAAATTGCTTCATAAAAATATCCTGATAAACGATAATATTGAGATTTCTTGATACCACTGACAGAAGTAGGGCTGAGTATCATTAACAAGTTGCCACGATACGATACGCTTTTCAATACAGTGCGCTTTCGATTCAATACGATTCGATATATTTCACATCGATTCGATACAGTTCAGTGAAAAAAAAGGCTAAATCTTGGCTGTGATACTAAAAGTTTACTAAATCCACTAAGTTTGTGCAAAGTTAATATGAAAAGCACAGATTTTACTCATCAAAACAGTGAAAATGTCAACACAATTGTAGCTCTTACACAAAATAATTTAGTAAAATAAACCAAAAATTACTCTTAGCGATATATCGATACAGCAGCCCACGATATCGATACTGTATCATCAGAGGAAACGATACAATATACCGATATTTCAATATTTTTGCACACCCCTAGACAGAAGTAAAGAGGAGGTATTATACAATTTATTTATTCATTTATTCATTTATTTATGTATTTATTTATTTATTTATTTATTTTTTGTTAGCTTTCTGCCATGTTATAAAGTCATCAGAAACACACCAGAAGAAGTTTTAGAGTCATCCATGCATGTTTTGAGTAATCTAGCGATCTCTCCCGGACCCTATTCAAACCCTCCTTACTGTTAGCTTTTCTAAAATTCTGTACAAGGCTCCGCCCACAAGCCTACGTCACCCACGCTCCCACACGACAATTCTTAGTCTTTGTGGAGGCTTTTAAATCTTAGTTCTTTTGAAAAACAGAGGGAACTTCATAGACCATGATCCTTTGCTCCGTTTCAGTGCAGACTACAGGAAGAAATAACTGTTATAAACACTTTTAATCGTATCGTGAAAATTTGTGACATTTCGATATCGTTCCATCCCTAGAAACCAGTGAGGCGAGTAGAGGTTAGGGAGGCCAGGAGCCACTTTCACCCCCGCTAAGGTTCACCATGTCAGGGTAAAGAGGGCGCGAGTTAGCTGTAAGATTCTGTACAAAGCTCCACCCACAAGTCTACATCACCCACGCTTCCACACGATAATTCTCTATAAATACACAAAAACAAGATACAAAACTGTACACAACAACTTGACAAACCTGATGTGATGCAGGAGTTTCACTAGCAGGACGCACACTGATTGTGTTGTGGTAGCGCTCTGAAGGGGGAGTGAATATCCGATATTTATCTTGCTTTTGTGCATATCAGTATCGATATCGGCCGATACTGATACTGGAACCGATGTATTGCCATCCCTATATTTTAGCTGCCTGCCAAATCCAGAATGTGTCTCTATTTTTATACAAATTGATATTCTGGTCCCCACGCCCTCCATCGTCAAACATGATCGTCCAATCAGATTTCAGATGGACAATGCGTGTCCCTGATTGGCTTATCCATCTGTCAATCATGGCCATCTCAAAACTGAGAGATTCTCCGGTGACTCACGCTATTGTAAAGCATTGAAAAAGTGTGTGTTCTGCAAATATTTCTGTAATCGTGACTAAGGTTGTGGCGATGGGTCCCTGGGTGCGACCTGGGCAGGTGAACCATGTTGCAACACTGGCATTTTCATCCTCAGGGTAAAACTGGTGTCTGTATTCGGAGTTAGAGTCCACACTGCAGCAGGAGGAGCCTTCGTTGCGTTCACGATCAGAACCTGTGCGTCCCTGGCATCGCTGGCACACTTCCCTGGCACACTTCCCTGGCATGCTCCGTGACCTACATGTCAGGGCATCTGTTCTTTGGTCTTCTCCTGCCTCCGACACCTTATCTGACATCTTTGTTGGCTCCCCCGTCCTCAGACCCCCTCCTCCATTTCTGCGTTTCCATTTGCCAATACGCTCCTCCTTTTACACCCCACCACCGGCCTGTCACCATCAGTACTATATTAGCTTATCGTTTAAAGATTCATTGTGTAACTTTTTGTTTTGGAGTCTGCCACCTGCTTGTTTCTATGGATATGCCGTTCTTCTGGCCACAGTGTGACATTAAACAGCTCTACTTTACATTTATTCAATTACAGGTGGTTTTATAGCTCAAAAATACCTAGAAAAACAAGCATTCTGACTGCCACAGATCTGACCTGTAACTTGGTCTAATTTGGTCTCCGTGAAGATAGAAAGGTTTAATGCCATACTGTGAAACTTTCCAGACAAAGAAATGACATCTCCATGGAGAAAAGAGCAAGGTCTCAAGGTCAAAGGTCTTAAAATAAATCTCTTTGATTAAATTAATTTAAAAAAAAGTTATGTTGCAGAAATAGCTAAAAAAACAGAGGGAACTACATAGACCATGATCCTTTGCTCCATTTCATTGCAGACTACAGGAAGAAATAACTGTTGGGATCTGATCCAATACCGATACGTGGCCTTAGTGTACTCGCCGATACCGATACCAGTCCGATACCACATAGTGTGAAGAAGTAGACTAAGGCTACTCAATTTTCTTCCAGTACAAGAGCAATAAATAAAACTAATAAAAGGCTAGAACTAAAGAAAATTTAAAAGAATAAATTTGATTTTTAGAACTAAGTGTTAAGAGTCAAATATATAATGATTTTAACCATAAGTAGAGCTAATTTAAGCACTTTTTAATTACTTTTTCATTTAAATACTTTTCTAATTTATTACTTACTTCATTTTTTCCTCATTCAGGAAAATACAGAGTGGTATCGGATCGGTGATTTGAGCTGAGTACTCGCCGATACGATACCTGAAAAATGCATGGTATCAGGGTATCAGAGCTTTTGCCGATTCCAGTATCAGTATCGGAACAACCCTCGTTACAAACACTTTTAAATCTTAGTTCTTTGGATTAAGTCTTGCCAAAAGTTACTGTATTCACAATTTTGTTCGCGTCCACAAAATATCGTGAAAATATCATAGCGCGAGATTCCGATATTGTTACGTCCCTAGAAACCAGCGAGGCGAGTACAGGTGAGGGGGACCAGGAGCCAGTTTCACCCCCGCTAAGGTTCACCATGTCGGGGTAAAGAGGGCGTGACTCTGGGCCCCTCAAGATTGGCACCTTTTATAGGATTAGCGTCTCCTTGATACTGGTAATCCGGAGCCAGAGGAGAGGTTAGCGAAGACATGAATGGGCCTGAAAGAGAATGGAGCAGATCTGCGGGGAGGCGAGGAGGAGGGAGGAGAGACGCTTTGTCCGGAGCCTTGTCCAATGCTTAAAGCGCTCTTTTGTAGCAGGTGGCGGCGCTTTGTGTGGTTAGCCTCTGAGCCGCGCGAGGAAAATGGGGGAAAATGGAGTCACTTACAGCCACGATGGAGTTCAGGAAGTAAGTGTGGAGGTGTTAGCGCTGACAAGCTCAGAGATTAGGTTAGAGATTTGTGTTTTAATAAAAGGAAGTTCACATTTGAAACACTGCGTCCAGAAGAATTGACTAGAAGAAAAAAACAAAAGTAGGTCTATGAACTGACAAACAATATAATACAAAAATCACTTGTTTGTACAGATCTAAACTACAGTGTTAGAAGTTTTTATGCAGAATAAAACCCAATGGAGAGACTGGGAGGGCATCTGACACACAGGGACATTTCAGAACATGTTACATATCTTAAAGGGCCCATATTACAGCATTTTCTAATCTGTTATATGTCGTTTCATCATCTAAAACACATAAATCCTGCATATTTAGGCTGAGTTCTTCTCTCAAACTGAAAACACGCTGTTCCACCTTGTGATGTCATCATGTGGTGATACAGGAAGTGCTCCACTGTGTTTTTAAACTCCACACACCTTCACTAGAATCATTCGGATCAGCTCAGCCCTGGAATTGCCAAACTCTACTGAACTAAAAGTAAAAGGAGTTCACTTGAAATCTACCGCTTGGTGACATCACAAGGTGGAACAGAGCGTTTTGAGCTTTTGGAGATGTAGACAAACTAGTAATAAAGGATTTCTAAACAAAACAAAACTCCAAGTTTGTTTTTGAGGAGGTAACAACATTCTAACATAACTAAAAGCTCATGAGAATCAATTTTGCGTAGTATAGGACCTTAATCTACAGGGTTAGCAGTTTTTTTTATGCAGAATAAAACAGGAGATTTAGTTGTTTGTGAAGGAAATTATGGTCCTTAAATTGTCTTTGCAATTTGCTAATTGCGTCCATTCAAATTGTAATTCGATCATGATTAAACCTGAAGCCGAAATAGTCTTCACTCTAACACTTCTGTTCAGTTGACGGTATTGAATTTTCTTTTGCTTCCTCACAGCTGTTTTTGTACATCAGTGTTTATTTTCTTAGCTTATAACAAAACTAAACTTTCAATGCATTTAGACTGGAAAACAGCACAACCAGGACCAGACTTTTCAAAATTTACTTTAGAATTAGCAAAAATCATGAAACACACAACCGTTTAAAATAACTGGTGAAATTCTTCCGGAAGGTGTGCTTGTTATTTACATTAAGATTGGCCACATTTTTTCCATGTATCTGAGCGAAATGTGTCATGCTCCAGTACAAATCGATTGTATAAGCAGCTAAAATAAGTACTGTGTACTCTCTGCATGTTCTTATAAAATGTCTGATCAGGAAGTGCCGCTTAGCATGCTAGTTGTCATTAGCATTACCGTGACAACCTTAGCCACGAGCCGTAAACAGCTTCGGCTCTCAGCTCATCCTTTACCATTGTCCTTTAGGAAAACACAGTGTAGAAATGGATTACTGAGTTGGTTTGAGTACTCACCGATACCAATATCAGAAAAATGTCCCATATTAAAGCGTTTCAGAAAATAACATTGCAAACTCAACTACAAATAGAGTACAATCTATAGCCTTCTCTAAAGTATATGATAAAAGTTAAGCTAAGTCAAACAATCATCATTCCACATTTTTTCATTATTAGTTTGATAAAAATAGTTTAGATAAGATAACCAAACACACACCATTTTCCGATTGCAAAGATAAGTACAAAACCGCTACGATAACATACAAATTTACTATGCTACGCTATCTCCACTCTTGATGCCCCGTAGAGACGCCAGATTATTACCGAAAAGACTGTTACCACGACGATTCGCCTTCCCCAACCCTCCTTGGACAGATCCTCCATGTTTTCCCATTTTTCCTGGATCCTCTGGCACCGGACCAGCTCCCCTCCTCCGCCCTGGCACCCCCTCTCCCGGCGCTCGCTCCCCCACCCCTGGCGCACTCTCCCCGGGCCGCTCCTGATGTACCAGCTGCTGCGTTGCGTAGCAGCAAATAGTCATCAAAATGCCATCTTTGCGAGCTCAAGCCACCAACACTGCCACCGGGGCTACCTCGGTGCCAGTGTGTGTGTGTGTGTGTGTGTGTGTGTGTGTGTGTGTGTGTGTGTGTGTGTGTTTTTGTGTGTTTTTTTTGTGTTTGAGAGAGAGAGAACGGGGGAGGGGAGGAGCTATGAGTGGACATTTTCAGTTCAGAGGAGCCAGAGTTTAAGCTGCTGAATTGTGGATCAGTTTTTTGCATAGGTTTTGTATTTCCGTGTTTTTGGAGTATTAAAAAAAAGAATTGGATGGATTTGTATAGGAATTGTGGTTAGATGTAGTCTGAAAAATAAGTGTTGTTTATTTTATTTGTTTCAGATAGTTTTCGGACAGTGTTGTTGGAGCATTAAAGGTGCACTATGTAACTTTTCTGGAGGAAGGTACTAAATAGATTTATATATGAATTTTGGTTCAATGTTGTGAGGTTTTCGCTTAGCATTTTTGCTCCTATAAAAGCTGTCTTTTATTTAATTTGAAAAAATAAATAAATAAATAAATAATAATAAAAATGTTATGAATAGTTTCCGTATTTCAGAATTTTTGGAATATTTTAAAAAAAAAACACTGGATGGATTTATATCGGAATTTTGGTTCGATGTAGTGTGAAAAAGTAAAGTTTTCACTTAGTACTTTTGCTCTAAAATCTGTCTTTTATTTAATTTGAAAATAAATAAATAAATAATAATAATAATAATAATAATTTTGGTTAGATGAAGTGTGAAAAAGGCAAGTTTTCGCTTAGTATTTTTGCTCCTATAAAATCTGGCTTTTATTTGAAAATAATAATAATAATAATAATAAACATGTTGTGAATAGTTTTTGTATTTCAGTGCTTTTGGAGTATTAAAAAAAGCTTTGGATGGATTTGTATAGAAATTGTTAGATGTAGTCTGAAAAATAAGTCTTTTCATTTATTTGTTTTGGATTTGAAAAAAAAAAATGTAATTGTCAATAGTTTTCAGACAATGTTATTACTAGAGCAATAAAGGTGCACTATGTAACTTTTCTGGAGGAGGATACTAGATGGATTTATATATGAATTTTGGTTCAATGTTGTCAGGTTTTTGCTTAGTATTTTTGCTCCTATAACATCTGTCTTTTATTTAATTTGGAAAAAAAAAAAAAAGAAATAATAATTGGAATAGTTTTTGTATTTCAGTGTTTTGGGAGTATTTAAAAAAAAAAAGCATTAGATGGATTTGTATAGGAATTGTGGTTAGATGTATTTGTTTAGGATTTGAACTATGTAATTTTTCTGAAGGAGGGTACGTCACCTACTGGTCACCATGGAGACGATATGCTTTGTTTACAATGTTCCATGAAAATTGTTTATCTTACATTTATACCGTAGAGGGGCATTCGAACTCTACCTACGTAGGAATTTTGTTTAGATGTAACATGAAGTCAGGTTTTTGCGTAGTATTTTTGCTCCTATAGAATGTCTCTTTTATTTTATTAAAATAATAATTATAATTATAATAATTCTACCTATAATAGTTTTCGGATATCAGTGTTTTTGGAGTATTAAAAAGTACTGGATGGATGTAAGGAAGGATATAAAGGAATTGCGGTTAGAAGTTTTGTTTTATTTTATTTTATTTGTTTCGGATTTGGGGAAAAAAAAAAAAAAGCAATTGTCAGAATAGTTGGACAGTGTTGTTGGAGCAATAAAGGTGCACTATGTAACTTTTCTGGTGGAGGGTACGTCACCTACTGGTCGCCATGGAGATGTTACGCTTTGTTTACAGTGTTCCGCAGTGTTGCCTGAAAATCGTTAATCTTGCATTTATTCCATTAGAGGTACATTCTAACTCTAACTGTGAGCAGGGTCGTCTCTCCACAGATCTGACCCGTACCTTGGCCTCACTGTGACGCCACCCGCTTGTTTCCAAGGAGATAAAAATTTCGTGCTACACTGTGGAACATTCCAGGCAAAGCAATAACATTTCCATGGAAACAAGCAGATGACGGAGCCTCCACTCCAAAAGTTACACAGTGCACCTTTGCTCCTATAAAATCAGTGTTTTATTTTATTTTTTTTGTTTAGGATTTGGAATAAAAATATGTGTTGTGAATAGTTTTCAAATTTGAGGTGTTGTTTGACTATTTAAAAAAAGCACTAAATGGATTTATATAGGAATTGTGGTTAGATGTAGAGTGAAAAAGATTGTTTTAAAATATTAATTATTTGTTGTGGATCAATACAGAATAATCAAATGGAAAAAAATTGATAATTCAGATTGAGGTCAGCAGTTCATTTTTTGATTATCCTCACTAAAAGTCAAAAACATTTCATTCTGTGTGTTTTTTTTTTTTTTTTTTTTTTTTTTTTTTTTTTTTTTTTTAATACTTTCTACATTTTTACTTTGAGAATTTAAATTAAAATGTAGAGCTATTTAAAGGTGCATTGTGGTTTTCTGGTGGAAGGTCTGTCAGACGCTTTTGTCCGTAGAGATGTTGTTGCTTTGTCTGGAATGTTCCACAGTATGGCATTAAACCTTTCTATCTCCATGGAGACCAAACCAGAACAAGTTAGAGGTCAGATCTGTGGAGAGGCGACCCCGCTCACAGTCAGAATGTCTGTTTTTCTAGGTATTTTTGAGCTATAAAACCACCTGTAATTGAATAAATGTAAAGTAGAGCTGTTTAATGTCACACTATGGAACATTCCAGACAGAGCAATGACATCTCCATGGAAACAGAGGCACAACTGTCGGTAATGTAATGTAATGGTAGTGACGGGGATCTATCTGCCAACTTTTTGATTAGTGGGCTGAGTTCCTGTACAGAATCAAGGATCTTCTGCCATAGACCCGTCCTAAAACCTGCGCTCATTTTCACAAGAAAATGTTTATTTAGTTTCAGTATTGGCCTTTTGATTTTTTGTTTTAGTCTAAGAATTGTTTTTAGTTTTAGGCGTCCCTAATTTTAGCAATAGTTTGAGTCACTGTGGTTATTTTTTTAGTCTTAGTCAGCAGAATTATGACACTGGATAAAAACTGTAACAAAACATGACGAAATGAAGCCAGTGTTCAGTAGATCCGCCTGAACGTCCGGCTGCTCTGAGCCTGAGCCCAACACAACCTGCTCATTCTCTCTTTCTCTGTATCTCTCTGTTCCTCTCTGTGTGTCTCTCTTCCTCTCTGTGTGTCTCTCTTTCTCTGTGTCTCTCTCTTTCTCTGTGTGTCTCTCTTTATCTGTGCATCTCTTTCTCTGGGTGTCTCTTTCCTCTCTCTGTGTGTCTCTTTTTCTGTTTATCTCTCTCCCTCTCTTTGTGCGTGTCTCTTTCTCTCTATTTCTCTTTCTCTCTGTCTCTGTGTCTTTTTCTCTCTGTCTCTCTTTCTCTGTGTCTCTCTGTGTTTCTTTCTCTCTGTCTATGTCTCTCTCTTTCTCTCTGTGTCTCTCTCCATGTGTGTCTGTCTCTTGCATTCTCTCTCTCTCTCTCTGTCTCTCACTCTCTCTCTGTGTGTGTGTCTCTCTCTCCCACTGTGTGTCTCTCTCTCTCTCTCTTTGTTTCTGTTTCTGTTTCCCTCTCCCTCTCTATCTTTTTCTGTTTCTCTCTCCCCCTCTCTCTCTTTCTCTTTCTCTCTGTGTCTCTCTCACTCTCTGTCTGTCTGTGTGTCTTTGTCTCTGTCTTTCTCTTTGTTTCTCTCTTTCTCTCTCTGTCTCTGTGTGTTTCTTTCTCTCTCTCTGTGACTCTCTAACTCTGTGCGAGTGTCTGTCTTTCCCTCTCTCTGTCTATCTGTCTCTCTGTGTTTCTCTCTCTCCCTCCTCTCCCCCTCTCTTTCTCTCTGTCTCTCTCTCTCTGTCTGTCTGTCTGTCTGTCTGTGTGTCTTTGTCTCTCTCTGACTCTTTGTTTCTCTCTTTCTCTGTCTCTGTGTGTTTCTTTCTCTCTCTCTGACTCTAAATCTGTGTCTGTCTTTCCCTCTCTCTGTCTGTCTGTGTTTCTCCCTCTCTCTATCTCCCTCCGCTCCCCCTCTCTTTCTCTCTCCCTCTCTCTCCCCCTCTTTCTCTCTCTATCTCCCTCCCGCTCTCTATCTCCCTCCGCTCCCCCTCTCTTTCTCTCTCTCTCTCTCTCTCTATCTCCCTCCGCTCCCCCTCTCTCTCTCTCTATCTCCCTCCACTCCCCCCCTCTCTCTCTCTCTCTCTCTCCCTCCGCTCCCCCTCTCTTTCTCTTTCTCTCTATCTCCCTCCGCTCCCCCTCTCTTTCTCTCTCTCTCTCTCTATCTCCCTCCGCTCCCCCTCTCTCTCTCTCTCTCTCTCTCTCTCTCCCTCCGCTCCCTCTCTCTCTCTCTCTCTCCCTCCGCTCCCTCTGTCTGTGTGAGCAGTAGATGTACCGTGCCGATAGTCGCCCAGTGCCACTTCCTGTTGGCGCCGATAAGCTCTGTGCCCGCTGCAGATGTCTATCACTTAAAGGCTCAAACACACACACCCCCTCCGTACCTGTTGACAAGCCCCGGCTCGGCCCGCGTGCTGCCCCCACGCTGCCCCCCGCTGGCCTGGCAGTGGCGGTGGCAGAGGCGGGCTCCTGTTATCTGCCTGATTTCACTTAGCGTCTCCGGAGCGTGCGCGAGAGAGATAGAGCGCCGCGCGTGATGTGGTGAGGGACAGGCCTGATTAATGAGCACCGTTTATTAGAACATCTGTGTCAAAGATGGCGGAGGGAGGAGGAAACGAGAGGAAGAGGAGAAGGAGCAGAGGAGAGGCAGATCCTGGTGTAGCCCACTTATACTGTAAATAAAAGATGGCAGCCGGGAGGAGAGCGCGTGGTTGTGTATCCCCAGGACTTGCAGATCTACAGTACGAGGTCTGTCACGATTACTGTCCCCACTTAAAGCGCCCATGTCACACTATTTTCTGATCTGTTATAATGTCGTTTCCTCATCGCAAACACACCTGGAGTTGTGTTTTGTTTCATTCACACATGTTTAACACACAAAAACACATATTTAGGCTGTGTTCTGCTCTGAAACAAATGGTAAAACGTCGTTGTGAACTTAAAACATGACGTCACAAAGTGGAACAGAGCATTTCGAACTTTGTAAACTGTAGACATGTGTGAATCAAACAAAACACAACTCCAGGTATTTTTTTGAGGAGGCAACGACACTGCAACATGACTGAAAACTTAAAAAAAAGAGTCAAAATATATTTTTTTAAATATGGCACCTTTACCATTTATCGCGTGCACCTTTACCCTTGCACTAATAGGATTTTTTTCTCTTTTTTTTTCTGTAATACCCAATTTTTTTCCCATTTTTTATTTATTTATTTTCTTTTAGCAAATTTGTCTTGCCGCTGTCTGTATTTATTGTCTAAGCAGCTGTCAAGATAAAAATAACTTTCTGTCCATACTGTCTGCATCTAATTAAAAAGCTTTATGTTGCCAGAGAAAAGGAATTGCGCTGTTAGTATACTAGTCGATAGCATTAGTGTGAGGGCAAACTCTGCTCTGGTCTTTGAAAGTTGTGAAAAGCGCCTATATATAAACTCATCACTGTGAATAATTAAGAATAAAACGATTGTCAGAGGTTTTAAGCCTATATGATTACAGATAGATTAGAATGAACTACTTTACTGTTTAATTGTACTGTATTTATATATTGCTGGCCACATTTTAGAATATAGTCACTTCAAAATAGGTTTACTGGGATTATTTGGTCATTGTGTAAGTAGTAAAAAGTAGATTTTTATCGTCTTGAATCTGATCAGATGGAAGTGTAGCATTCGGACAGGCAGCTCTAACAGGTTTTACTGCATTTTGTCTTCTTCCCCTCCTGAGCCGTATAAAATTAGCCCACTCATCGTTCTTAAAATAGCCCGTTTTAGCATGTCGAAAACGTCTCTCCGCAGACCTACTTTACAATAATTATTTACATCTTGGTAGTGGAAGTGTAGGGGACGTGTGTTGGTGACTGAAATATAAAAGCAAATCTCAAATATAGTGGTAAACATTGCTTTATTCTAACAGATATTTACTTTTTTCGGCCAAAGTTGAGTTTGTTTTTACTGCTGTGATGTGTCTGGTCAGCTGGTTTACACAAGTTCTGCAGTCAGACCTTTTCAGGACGGGATTTGGGCGTGTGAGACTCTGAACCGGGACGAGGGGGCCGTTTGTACTGTCACACACCCACATTTTAGTCTGACAAAATTAACTTGTTAGAATAAATTATGGCAAAACTAGCACAACCCCTGTATTCTGATAATTGCGAAAACAATAACAAAGAAAGTTGAGTTATTAAATCCAAAATATAAAAAAAAGAATACACAATTTCAAAACCTCAGTCGGCAGAATAATTTTCTTTGGCGATGGAAGCTGCATGGACGATTACAGAGGGATTTAGATGCCTTCAGTCGCCATATTTCCATCTTTATTCTGTTGCAAAAGGAAAAATTTAATTTGTCAACTGGACAGAGTTTATTTGGTTGAATATGTTTCGCAGCTCATCCAAGCTGCTTCTTCAGTTCTGGTCAGATGCTGGTGGACACTGCCTTATATCTGCTTGAAGGGAGGAGCTTAATTACAATGAAAATTACTCTGAGACAACACATATTTATTTAGTTTCTGTTAGTCAGGTGAGTCTATTCAATATGGAGTGGGAGTGGGGGAGTAGTTAGCATATACATTCAGGGCCATGATGGGTGTTTTCACACCTCTGGACCTGACCTGGCTAGTCCCATTGTTCTCCCAGTTTGTTTTGATTTAGGTTTGAGGATAGAGTTATAGATGGGAGACAAATGATGTCTGAGACCCCCATTTCTGTTCAAGGAAGGATTCTCTTTCTTGACAAAAATAGCTTCTTTAACTCCCCTCTCAAACCAGTTCTTTTCTCTGGCCAAGATCTGGACCTCGCTGTCCTCAAAGGAGTGGCCTGTGGCTTTTAGGTGGAGATGTACGGCAGATTGCGGCCCACCCTGGTTTTCCCGTCTGTGTTGATACATCCTTCTGTGAAGCGGCTGTTTTGTTTCTCCAATGTAGCGCCCCCTGCAGTCTTCACTACACTGAATGGAGTAGACCACATTGCTTTGTTTGTGGCTCGGTGTTTTGTCCTTAGGATGGACCAGTTTTTGTCTTAAAGTGTTTGTGGGTTTGAAATAGACTGGGATTTCATGTTGTCTGAAGATCCTCTGTAGTTTTTCGGAAACGCCAGCCAGGTAAGGAATAGTTACACCCCTTCTCCTGGGCTCTGGTTCTCTGTTGTCCTGTTTCTTTGTTCTCTTCGTTTTATTGAAAGCCCATTTAGGATATCCACAAACGGAGAGGGCTTTCTCCACATGTTGTTCTTCTTTCTCCTTTCCCTCTGCGCTTGTAGGAACCACTTGGGCTCTATGTTGTAATGTCCGAATGACTCCCAGTTTGTGCTGAAGTGGGTGGTGTGAATCAAAAAGCAGATATTGGTCGGTGTGTGTGGGCTTCCTGAAGACCTCTACCTGGAGTCGCCGGTCTTCTCTTATTGTTACTGCACAATCTAAGAAGGCCTTTATTCTGTTGTTAATGTATTTTAAAACTCTCAATGTAAAATAGAAATAATCCCAAAGGTCCCAAATTCTTTTCTCGTAAGGACCGGTGATAAAGATAAGACGTTTTCAGGGTCCAGTGGAGGCAACAGGGTCAGTAATAACACCACAAAATGCACTTAACTCTTAATCATTGTTTGAAAAAATTGTCTTAATAATAAATTAAGACAATTTAAGTTTGCTGTTTAGGTTGATTTATTTATATTTTCAGAGTAAATATCTTAGTAGACTAACAGGAACTTTACCTTAACCAGAACTTTGGATTTATGTCATTATTATATTTTTCTAAAGGGCCCATATCAGATGTCCCACTGCACGGTTTTGGGCCCCGGACCAGATGTTAGGGGCCCCTGGTTTACATCAAGTGTACAGATTTTAATTGGGCGTATAGATAAGAGTTGTTTTGTTGGTTCAGAATTTTTTAAGACCAAAAGTTGAATTCACAAACACGCAGAACACCACTGTACTTTACAGATACAACTTTGTTCAGAAAGTCACGACCACATTTCTTATTACTTTAAGTTACTGTTTCATACCCATAATGCACTTTTCTCAGTCGTTTATGCAAAGTTCAAAAAGTTAGCATTTTTGACTCACGGCGTAAGTTTCGTAGCGATGCCGCCGCGTCGGGCGCAGCACTCCTCATTAACAGCAGCTTCTTGTGGCACCACCTCTGCACCACTTTCTCTCAAAACCGTACCCAGGATGACGTTGGCGCTCGGTCCGTCCGTCGTCTTCGCTCCCACCGGCGGGCTGTCATGCCAGAAGGTCCCCCCCCCGCCTCCTCCCAGCGCATATATTATAGAAAATGATAAAGACGGCATACCTGTAATTTGAAAACAGATGGTTCGCTTCTTTTGAATATTTATAACAATCAAAAACAATTTCTTCTGCACCAACCCCGCGATTTGCCTGGAGGCCAGCAAGGTGTTAAAGCATTTATTTTAATGAAACTGGCAGGAAAAAAAAAAAAAAAAGAAAGAAACACAACACATCTCTTTGTTTTTCTGTAGCGCGGGTGGATGGAGTGATGAGACGGAGAGGCGTACAGAGAGAGAAGAGAGGGCACGGTGGGGCGGAGGGAGCGAATACTCGTCAAAGAGATACATACACACTGTGGCCCTCCCAGCATTTCCTCTGCGTGTATTTTAACAGATTGTATAAATAAAGGAGCTAGGAATAAAAAGTGCTTTATCTGTTTACACGGCCGATTCCCCAGATGCTGATAGTAGCTTGCGTCGTTTGAAGGTAAATACCCCACCGCCACCTGCTCTTGATGCGCGTAGACTTTTACTCACCCTTCTAATTTAACGCTCGCAAATGAAACGCCAAACTCCCCGGCGTTTGATCCGACAGGGCGCCCCCGAGCTCTCGGAGAAGGAAGGGACGCAGAGAAGGAAGATATACACACAAAGAATCATTATATGTTTTGTTTTTGTTTAGCTGCTTTTATTTATGCGTATATTTCATGCGTAATTGTTGAGTTTTTTAAAGAGTCCATGTTACGCTGTTTTCGGATCTATGTTATAATATTGTTTCCTCATCACAAACACACCTGGAGTTGTGTTTTGTTTCACTCACACGTTTAACACACAAATCCTGCATATTTAGGCTGAGTTCTTCTCCCAAACAGCAAACACTCCATATCCAAACACAAAATATCGAAATATCATATCGTTTAATGTGATGATACAGTATTTTTTGGTGTATTTTACTCAATTATTTTGTTCCAGCGCTTCAGTTTTGTCGCTTGTTTGGAGGAAGGAAACTTTTTCATGCAACACATTTGACATTTTCACTGTTTTGAGGATTAAAATGGGCGTGTTTCATACTAACTTTGCACAAGAAGTGGTTTAACAAAGACAGCTATGAGTTAGGCTTTATTTTTTATTGAACCGTATCGAATCGATTTGAAATATATTGTACTGAATCGTATCGAAAGCTCATTGTATCGGCGGTTTTTAATGATCCCCAGCCCTAAATGTGACACTGTGTTTTTAAACTCCACACACCTCCACTAGAATCATTAGGATCATTTCAGTCCTGGAGAATCTTTTATTAAACTAAAACTAAAATGAGCTGTTAACTTGAAAAACTACAGCTTCATGACATCACAAGGTGAAACAGAGCGTTTAATACTGAACAAACGACTTCTGTTTGCATTGAACATTATAGTTTATTGTTTTGAAAATTGAAAAAGAGATTGAAATTGATGTCAGGTATCGAGTCTTGGTATCGAAATGGAGTTTGGACTTGTATTATTGTGCAGGATCATGTAGCAGACAGGCAGCTGGGGGCTTTTCTGTTTCATTTTGGATAATTGCTGTTTCAGCTTTGTGGAAAAGTGTTTGTAGAGTGAGGGACCTGTATGTTTTTCAAGGAGAAAGCTCTTAGCTGGATGTTTTCACAAAAATCAACATTTTATTTTATTTTTTTTACAGAGATATAGTGATGTCGTAATGTACAATTTTGTATAATTTGTACCACAAGTAACACTGCGATGTTGGGATTTTTTATAAATAATTTTTACACTATTACTTTACCATATAAAAACATTCTGTCCACTATATCCAGATGTTCTACTAGTCAAAAGTTTGGACTCACCCTCTCGTTCAGTGTTTTTTTCTGTGTTTACTACTTTCTACATCAAACATATGAATCAAGATGTATGGAATTATTATATTATTATATTAAAAATGGGTCATTTGAGGATTTGGTTTGAAAATATTGTACTTTTCTTACATTTTATTTCATATATTTGATGTCTTCTGTGTGTTTACCAAATGTAAAACGTAGTAAACACAGAAAAAAAAAACACAAAAAAAAACACAAAACACTGAATAAGGGTGAGTCCAAAGTTTTAACTGGTAGTGTATGTATTTTTTTCTTTCTAAAAAACACACACACACATATATATATATATGTATATATATATATATCAATAATAATAGCATACAGTTGTTTTTTGTCGTTTAAATCTGCTTTTTTAATTCCATTTTGACATCTGTAATCACCCTGGTTTTCATTACTCACCCTCACGTGTATTTAGTCCCACTTACATTGTACTTACACTGTACATTTGACCCACATTTGACCCAAACAAACACACTGAAGTACCCTGTGACAAAAACAAGCCTACTGTATACTTAAATCTTAGCACACTCCCTCAGGCCTGTCACGATAAATTCTACATCAACTTAACGTTATAATGTATAAAATCTGGAACTATATGTTTTTGGTCTCCATTTTTACCTTGTGTACAGTTTTTTCGCACTTCTCGGGATTTTTAGGGTTATTTTCTGGCTAAATGATCAGATTTAAGCAGTAAAAAGTTGAATGAATAACTTCTATGACTCATTACAGATGCAAATTAAGTACAGTGTTTGATTCTGCTGTTTATTTATTGCAGATGATGATTTTTAAAGGGCCCATATTATATTATTTTCTGACCTGATGTTATAATAATGTCGTTTCCTCATCACAAACACACCTGGAGTTGTGTTTTGTTTCATTCACACAAGTTTAACACACAAACGCTGCAGATTTAAACCGAGTTCTTCTCTCAAACTGAAAACTGGAAGTGCTCCATTGTGTTTTTAAACTCCACACGCCTTCGCTAGAATCATTTGGATAATTTCCACCCCATAATTTCCAGACTCTACTGAACTAAAGCTAAAAAGTAGCTGTTTACTTGAAAACTACCACTTTATGACATCACAAGGTGGAACGGAGCGTTACTCAAACATGTGTGAATGAAACAAAACACAAAAACACAACTCCAGGTCTGTTTTTGTCTCCATTTTGTGTAATATAGTTACATTTAGTTACAGTAGTTTTTGTGTTTTTTAAATTAAAGCCTCATATCTTACTCCAAATTTTGCTATCGTGACAGGCCTACACTCCCTTTATTTCGACACAGATGCCCTCCCTCTCTCTAATACAACGTAATATTATGCTGTGAACTGTGTAACGCACAATACCAAACTAAAATGGCCGCTGTTTGTTTTTCTGTTTCTTTCAGAGCATGATTTCCTCCATCGTGAACAGCACTTACTATGCAAATGTGTCCGCCGCCAAGTGTCAGGAGTTTGGACGCTGGTATAAACATTTCAAGAAGACAAAGGATATGATGGGTAAGCGCGAACACACAATACAAGTACACAATAATACACAATACAGCAACCCCAAAGCGGAGTACAGCAAGGGATGGGACAATACACAATAATATCGTGTATCGTGATGAAAACGGTACACGATAATCATGGGATGGGACAATTAGTGGGTTTCAGATGACATCACAACATCTATTGGCCAATTTTATTTAATAGTGACCTAACAATAATGGAAATATCATGATATCGTATCGTCAAAAGTCTCAATAATATCGTGGGCTGTCACAATATATCGAATTACAAGTTTCTTTGCTTAAATTAATAGTTTCCTGTCCAGTTTGTCTTGTTCTTGATCTGGTTCTGTTTACCTGTTTTTTGTTGTTTTTTTTGTTAATTAATGTTATATTTTGTCTCCTTTTGGGTCACTATGGCTTAGTTTTTGTTGTCATTTTTGTTAAATATTATTATTGTTTATATTTATGTTTATTAATATTACATTTATGTAATTTGTTGTGTTTTGGTTGTGTCTTTCTGGTTGACGAAGATTGAAACAGAGTGAACTACATAGACCATGATCCTTTGCTCCATTACAGCACAGACTATGTGAAGAATTAACTGTTTTTAGCACTTTTAAATCAAAGTTCTTTGTCGAGGAATTTTAAGAGGAAAAAGTACCGCATTCACAGTTTTGTTCCACAAAAAATCGTACCGTAAGATGCATATCGTGAAAATATCGTACAGAGAGATCTGAATATCGTTACATCCCTATTACTCAATACCGATGCAGATTTTTGTTGTAAAACAGTGAGTTCTTGGGTCAAGTCATTAATAGAAATGATCCGGTTAAACATTTGTGCGTTTATCTTTGCAGATTTCATGGTAAAGTTCGGTGTGATCAATGGGAAAAACAGGCCTTTACCTCCATCTGCGAATAACATCAACACATTTTAGAATCTGAAAGCCACCAATAAACAGTAATATCGTTTGTCGTGATAAAAATGGTACACAGTAATCATTCGTGGGACATTTTATTTAACTGTGAGAATCGCCAACAGAGATAATCACCATTTTATCACCAGAATGTGCAGAAAAAAGCTGCTAATCCATCACAGTCTTTTCTAGATTGTTGTTGTTTTCACTTTTAACAAAATAAATAAATTCTTGAGAGATAAATAACAGCTGCAGGTCACATTTGGATCAGTTTTGTCTTACTTTATTTCTGTTTAATGGAAATAAATATTGTTTTCAGTCTCTGCACTGGTATCGCTTGATATCAGGTATCGGTAAATCCCTCGTTATAACATTTCATCAAAAACATGCCTGATGTGATTCTCTGTGTCATCCATGCATGTTTCAGTAATCTAGAGATCTCTCCTGCGCCCCATTCAAACCCTCCTTACGGTCAGCAGTACGAGTCTGTACGAGGCTCCGCCCACAAGCCTACATCATCCATGTTCCACACGACAATTCTCCATAAATATACAAAAACATGATACAAAACTTTACACAAGAACATGACAAACCTGGTGCGATGTGCAGGAGTTTTATTAGTCGGACGCACAAAGGTTACATTGTGATAGCGCTATGAAGGGGGAGTGACTTAGTGCAGGGAGCATAGGGACTCAGTGACAAAAACAAAACTGAAACACATTTTAATACATTGTTTTGGCGAATATAGCATTTCAAAACAATACAATCATCATTTTTGTCAGCAGTCAAACTATTTTTTTTTGACCTTTTATAATTCGTTCATGGTGGAATTTTGTGCCAGTTTTTTGTTTTATGTGGACAAGCCAAGAAATTACAGCGGCATTAACCACCTTTAAACCCACGAGGAAATGCCTAAAAAGCAAATTCTACCAGATAATTTGATCTTAACTCAATTTGTGAAACTCTCTAGAACTTCACAATGTCGCAAAACACATTCTGTTGATAGTCTGCAGTGACATCACGCTGGGGGTGTTCTGCGTGTGTCTCTAAGGGTGGAATGTGTAGGAGTTGCCACGGAGACACGATGCAGACGTTTTAAGACTCTAATTGTTTTGTGACTGTGATTTTATGTGTAATATCTTGTTTAACAGCACAAAACGGCTCATTTGTTGTAGCTCCATCTAAGTCGGTTCTTTATGGTCACAGATTAAAGCCTCAGACAGAGCAGAGCCTACAGTTAGCATCACACCCCCGGGCAGTTTTAATGACATCGGCTGCAAAATATCAATTAAACGCTGAATTTATAATGATTTTATTTCACTTCTGGGTTGCACAGCAGTGGGAGGATGTTTGTAATAAAACTGTACGTGGTGCGTTTGACCAAAGCTGACCACAGGCAGATCTTCGTTTTGTTGCAGAGCCAATCTTATACAATCACATGTGATGTTCAGTTACACACACTCGGGTACACACACTCAGGTACACACACTTCAGTTAAACTAAGGTTCCGTAATGTGCAGTGTTGTGTTTTAAAGCTCCTATATGACACAAAACTGACTCTTTTTGCAGCTTTTAGTCATGTTCTAATGTTGTTTCCTCCTCAGAAACAGACCTGGAGTTGTGTTTTGCTTTGTTTCATATTTAAAAATGATTAGTCTGTCCACATCTCCAAAGCTCAAAATGCCCCATTCAACCTTGTGATGTCATGAAGAGGTAGTTTTTAAGTGAACAGCTCCTTTTACCCTTTGTTTAGTAGAGATTCCAGGACTGAAATGATCCAAATGATTCTAGTAAAGGTGCACTTCCTGTATCACCACATGACATCACAAAGTGGAACACAGTGTTTTCAGTTTGAGAGAAGAAATCAGCCTAAAGATAAGATAAGATAAGATAAGATAAGCTATGCCTTTATTAGTCCCACAGTGGGGAAATTCCAGTGTTGCAACGCACAGTTCAAGAACAGCAGGAAAATGGACCATGCAATAAAACAAGATAATAGATAATGGCTAAAAAAAAAAAATAACATGTGTGTTAAACATGTGAATGAAACGAAACACAACTCCAGGTCTGTTTGTGAGGAGGAAACGACATTATAACACAGATCTAACTAGAGATCGACTGATTTATTTTATTTTATTTTTTATTTTTTAATTTAATATTTTTTTTTTTAATGGCCGATGCCTGTTGTTTAGATTAATTTCTGCCGGTATTTTTGGGCCGATATGTGGGACTGATTCGGATAATTTTTACCCAAGTTATGTCATTTGAATTTAGTACAACCTCATCCAAGAATGTGTTTTTCTACAAAATGGATAAGACTGATGTTTTGCAGAATCGTTTTTGGACTGAAGAGTTCAAATGAAGCTGTAATCTGGCCTGGTAGTGTCACCTGATGAGTTAAATGCCAAACTACGGAACATTCTAGTTAAGGCAATAACATTTTCGGACACAAACAGTTACTTTATTTATGCATTTAGGCAGCTTGTGGGGCCTAACGTAATATCTGCAATTGCTTTAGATTTAAGGCCGGTAACTGACATACTGAAAAAATTGAAATATCGATCTCATATCTGAGCCAATCGATATATCGGCCTATTTCTACCATATATATAAATGCACATAGCTAACCCGCTAGCTGCCGTTCCAAATCGGAAGTGAGCATGGGGGCACTTCCGGCTCCACCGGCTCTGGTTCCAATTGACTTTACGCAGAATAATTGTCACCCCTCTGTCTGCAACTGCTGCTGTGAGCCTCGTCATTTTGTCTTAAAATGGTCGTATTAACCTGTTTTTATACATCGCTATTTTGTCCGTAAATAAATTCCTATTCCTCATATGGAGCTCCAAATTCGCTCCTATAACCGCAGCCTTGATGAGCTTCATTTGACTGGAACCAAACACTGTGGGTGACGTAACGCTCACTTAGTCCACTTCTTTATACCGTCTATCAGTCAATTGTCACGTTTACATGAGAGCTTTAATTATGATTAAAAGTAAGTTAATGTCGAATAAAAAATTTATTCTGCTTTAAAAAGACCGTGTAAACACGTAATTCCGACTGAAAATGATTATTCGGAATTGAACTTAATTCCGAATTAAGTAGGTGGTTTATTCTGATTTTAAAGCTGAATTTATTTATTCCTCGATCATGTAAATGTTTATTCTTCTTAAAAATAATTCTGGTCGTTCGCTCGTTGGGTCGTCCTTCTGACACAATGACACACTGCGAGATGGCGCCCGGAGCAAACTTTAATAAGTGAACTGGAAAAACTACAAATAATGAAAAGAGCGGATGGAAAACATAAAAACACTAACCAAACCGAGATGACAAAAAGCCGGTAGCAGCTGAAGTGTGAGTTTTCTTCTAGTCGACGTAAATCCGTTCATGTCCCTGTCCAATCAGAACCCTTCCCCACCCCCAGACGTTGAGCGGAATTAAATAAAACCGATTTAATGTGTTTTCCATGTAAACCTCAATTCAGAATTATTATTTCCATGTAAACTCGAATGAGACTAATTTAATTCAGAACTATTTAATTCGGAATTAAAAAACCATGTAAACGTGGCCTGTGTCTACCCTTAAAACTTGAACGCAGTCTGGAAACCGCAGTAACAAAAACCAAGTGGGAGTTTGTAAAAAAAATAAAAATAAAAATAACAAATCACCCTCTGAGGTAAATGCTGTTGCCGGCATATGTTCCCACTTTATAAAAATACGGATCAGATAAGGCAGGATCACAACAAGAGATTTGCATGGGGGCTGTAAAAACATTTTGATAGAATGTGTGTTATCACTGCCACCGGAATAGACTGATCCTCACAGAGATTGGTGCCGGCTAATATCTGGAGCCGGGTATGAGCCAGGCACTTGTGCTGTAGATGAGAATCATAGGGGCGTATCTGGCGTATGAATTATGTAACCTTATTTCCTGGCGGGTCAAAGGGGATTTTCTGGTTGATAATTTAAAGCATGCGTCGTCGGGGGGAGTTGATAACAGATGTAATTGGATTTTAGACAGAGGCGGCGGCTACTTAGAGTCCTCGCAGTCTTTTTGTGGCAGAAGACTGGAGACTTTTGTGCGTAAACAACAAATAAAGTAGTCAGGGCTCTCTCACTGTGGCGTCGTAATAGATTAATTGCAGATAAAAGTCCGCTCCACACTGTGCAAATCACTAATTATTAGATAACAGCACGGGGAGGCGAAGAGGCGGCGGTGGGATGTGTTTTAAAAGCAGTTTAAACACATCGACAGGTTCAGAACGACACGGACCAAACTGGTCCGTGTCGTTCTGAACCTGTCGAACGTCGGTGGTTTTCAGATACTAGACTGGGATCATTTTGTATTCTCAGATGGGGGGCAAGCGTGGAGCTATAATAAAACCTGGATAACCCCCTCCCCCTCTGTCCCCGCTCTAGTGGACGCTCCAGGTACTGCAGCTCCCGGGAGTTTGGGCCCAGACTGAATTCTCCCATAGAGCGCAATGCATTTTGGGAATTCAAACTGCCCGTGTTCTGACAGGGCATCCGGCTTTCACAAAGGTCAGATTTTGTAGGATTCTTTTTTATTTTCACAACATAAACTTTTTAAAATGTTTAAATTCTCAAAGCTCCTAAAAGTGATCTTTGTCAGACTGAGCCTCGCCGCTCTGAGCCGCGCTCGCTCCGCTCTAACAGTTCTCGCTCTGATTTGTCCAAACACTCCATGCCGTGCTCTGACTGGGGCAAGGGCCTGTTTTTCCTCTTGTTTACGTTGTATTTTGCCATGAAATATATAAAAGGTAAATGAAGAAATGTTGAACCTGATCATTTTTATCGGTGACTAGACCCAAGAACTCACCGTATTACAATAGAAACCTGAATTTAACCATATTAATTGTTAAATATGATTGGCCTGTAGAATGGTTTGATGTCCAGCAGTTGGATTGTGTCCAGTAGAACAGGTACAGGAGCATTTTGTGTAGAAATAAACTCATACACTGTGTAAAGAAGTGGACTGAGGGAGTGTGACGTCATCTATAGGCTGAATCTATAGATGGCCAGACCACTTTCCCTTACCCCTCCGTTTTGAGCCTTCTCGTGTAGGGGTAGGGGTGTCCCAGTTCCCATTATGGCAGAGGGGTAGGGGAAAGTGGTAGGGTATGAGCAATTTCCCAGAATGCCTTGCGAATCACCGGCAAGATGGCTGCTACCACGACCACAGAGACCGAAGAAGTAGATGACATGTTGGATTTGTGGCAAAAGTTTGTCGCGTCTGCTTTATTGAAGGTGTATCCCAATTTGTAGGGGTAGAAATTAGAAATGGGATTGGCCCATAGTGGTGAAGGGTGAATTTGCAGCAGAGTTCCATATTAGGAGCAGGAATTTATTTATGCACAAAATAAATAACAAAATAAAACCCCCAGGATCACGTAGAGCGGGTCAATACGAACAGTTACGAGGCTCAGTAACTGCTGAACATTCTTCCATAGACATATATGCAGTTCCTCCCTAGTGTGATGTCACTGCAAAGTATCAGTAGTGTGTAGTGTTGGTGTTCATGCTCAAAAATACCCTGACAAACAAAGATCCTAATTGTGAGCGGGGAAACTGTAATCTGGCCTAGTTGTGTCGCCTGATTGTCTCTATGGAGATAGATGAGTTAAAGCCATACCGCGGAACATTCCAGTCAAGGCAATAACATTTCCGGACACAAGCAGTTGTTAAAATGTGTAAAACCTCTACCAAATGTTGTCAAATGTAAGGGATTCTTGTATTAGTTTAACTGCGCGGTTCAGATTTCAGTTTCTCTCAATTGTTGATGCTTCTGGACATGTGTAAAATGTTTAATGCCAAATGATCCTGATTAGAAAAATTATTATGTAAATGTGGCTGTTTTCTGTGTGTTCTGTTTTCTGTGTGGAATGTGATGTCAGAAAAATCACATTTATGGATCCACACTACAACAAAACTCTTCTAACCTGCTCCTAACAGCAACTTACACACCTAACCCTGTGTTCTCTCTCCTCCCCCCGTGTGTGTATATGTGTGTGTCTGTGTGCGTGTGTGTGTGCCCATGCTGCGGACTGTGCAGGCATGCGCCAACCCTCCCAGCTGGAGGGCTACCTGGGGACGTGTGTCCTCCGAGAGAGTCCGCGTGCCAATGCACTAGGTACGTCATGGCACACACACAAACACACAAAAACACACACACACAAACACACAGACAATCAATCAAATCAGTAAAATTTTGTATGTACATATTCACACACAAACATAACATTTTTTTAAATACTCAAAAAATCATAAAAAAAAAAAAAAATTAGACTTGGACTTAGACTAATTTTATTGATCCACAAAGGAAATAATTTGGACTCACTTCACAATATATTACAATACCAAAGAGTAAAAGATATAAATGGGGATAATAAACTTTAAATAAGATAAGATAACAAGAGACAGGCATCAAACATCAGGCATCAAAGCTCTTAAAGGTACTGTTAAAAAGATGTTTTAAAAAAAAAGCAAAATGAATTAAATATGACGTAAAAACCCAAGTAAGATAAATAAATCTAGAATATAATAAATATAAATAAAAAGGTAAAAGCTTAATGTATAAAATAAGTTTACGAAGTAGATCCTCAGGTCAGTTCCACAGATGAGGGCTGTAAACGTACGACATGGCCACACACAAACACACAAACACACACCAACTACACTTTTATGTTTGGGAGGGACGTCTGTAAAACCACAACTTTGAACTCATTTACAAAGCATCACAATGACATGTTCTGGAATATTATTTGTGATGTGGTTTTGTGTCGGATGTAGTGGCGTGCGAGCGTCAGGATCCACACAGATAAAGTATTTTCACACGTGTAAATACTGAAAATATAGAATAACACTAATGTAATAAAGATTTTTACACTCAGTCTTCACAGCGTATTCAGATGTGAAGTTAAAACCGTGATTTTATTTTACGGTATACGTTCCCAAGCACCAGGCGAAGCAAAAGTATTTATTTATATCGCTCAATTTGTACACAAACTAATTCACTTCGCGCACTGGTGGTAACGTTCCATAAATTCAGATTCTAATTTCTAGTCTATTTTAAGTCCGCACATGCCAAGAAACAAAGTCAGTTAAAATCATAAGAATTTCAGCATTAAAGGGTTCGTATTACGCCGTTTTCTGATCTGTTCTAATGTCGTTTCCTGGAGTTGTGTTTTTTTGTTTCATTTACACGTTTAACGCACAAACCCTGCAGATTTAGGCTGAGTTCTCCTCTCAAACTGAAGAGCATTTTGAGGTTTGGAGATGTAGACAGACTAATAATAAAGAGTTACTCAAACAAAAAATGTGTAAATGAAACAAAACACAACTCCAGGTTTGTTTTTGAGGAGGAAACGACATTATATCACGACTTAAAGCTGCACAAGAGTCAATTTTCTGTAATCTAGGCCCTTTAAACAAGTCTAATCCACTTTAACCACATCGAGATCGAGTTTCAGTCTTATATAATGTTCAGTGATCAGCCTGGGTCTTTTTAACGGAGACGTTTTCAGCCAGTCCTCTGTCCGTAAAAGTGTGCGGTTTGGAGCTTAGGATATTTTTTATTTAATGGCAATGATTAAAACTTCAGGAAATCACATTAAAACACATTTTATCTGTTTCTAGTTTGACAAAAAATACACCTGAATCAAAAATATTGTTCAGTAAATTAGTGTTGTTACGATACTGCAACTTCAAACCTGATTTCGATACTAAGGAGTAGATTTGATACTCAATACTGATTCTGATACCACAATGATAATTAAAAAAAAAACACAATTTCTTAGATAATAGAATGTGATTTTCCACATTAAATGGTAGTATTTTCTTATCTATTCCCATGTGTCCTTATATCTGTGTAATCCCTCAGTGGTCCAGGCAGGTTCCATAGTGGTCCAGGTCTAAACCAGGTCTAAACCAGGTCTAAACCAGGTCTAAACCAGGTCTAAACCAGGTCTAAACCAGGTCCATGGGTGTATACTTGTCTCTGTGCTCTTATACTTCTGATTCTAAAAACATTCAGGAAAGGTTCATTTCTGTCCTGCCAATGGGACTTTTTTAGTATCGATATCTGTTCAAATGAGTATCTAGTATCAATACCAGTTTTAGTATCGATTTGTGTCTGATTTTTGATACTTTTGACAACAGCAAAATCAAATTAAATGAAAAAAGAGCTCGCTAGACCTGCTTTAACGGTGCATTCTGTGACTTTTCTGATGGAGGGTCCGTCAAATGCTTTTCTCCATGGAGATGTTATTGCTTTGTCTAGAATGTTTCACAGTATGGCATTAAACTATTAAACCTTTTTATCTTCATGGAGACCAAACCAGGCCAAGTTACAGGTCAGATCTGTGGAGAGGCGACCCCGCTCACAGTCAGAATGTCTGTTTTTCTAGGTATTTTTGAGCTCTAAAACCACCTGTAATTGAATAAATGTAAAGTAGAGCTGTTTAATGTCACACTGTGAAACATTCCAGACAGAGCAGTGATGTCTCCATAGAAACGAGAAGGTGACAGACCCCCAAACTGAAAAAAAAAACTTTATCTGATCAGAAAAGCCCACAGTCACTTATCCCCTTCTCTCTCCCTCCTCCTCTTCCTCCTCTTCCTCCCCCCACTGGCTACTTGGAGCGCACACACACACACGCACACACGCACACGCGCGCACACACACACACACACACACACACACACACACTGCAGGAGGAGGTGGAGCGGCCGTGCGCGGGCTAATGGTTTGAGGTTCAATAAACAGCTCACAGCACTTGAGAGTTTAATAGAGCACAAACAGAGGAATTCATCACCATTCAGCAGCACAAAGTGCGCCGCAGGATCACCGCTGGAGACACGCCGGCTGCTAACTGAGCTGCGCTAACATCCGACGCCAGCAACAACGCGATAGGAAGTGAGCATGGGGGTGTTTGCGGCTCCATCGACTCTTTACGTTGAAAAATTGTCGTCCCTCTCTCTGTACCTGCTGCTGTGAGTCTCGCCATTTTGGTCTTAAAATGTTCATATTAACTCTGCTCTACATGATCCTGGGGTTTTGATTTCGATATTTTGTCCGTAAATAAATTCCTACTCAATACTAAGGAATAGACTCGATACTCAATACACTAAATAATCAAACCTGAAGCTGAACCCAAGATGGCTTCGTGTTGTTTTCAGGGGCCTGTCCTCATTGGTGCAAAGGCCCAAAAATAATTTTCTCTTCCACATTTACTTCCTCAATCCGGTCGAGCTCCTCCCACCGTGTGACGTCTGTAACGTGCACGGTGTGGAGCGTTTGGACCAATCAGAGCACGGCGTGGAGCATTTGGACCAATCAGAGCGAGAGCTGCTAGAGCGGAGCGAGTGCGGCTCAGAGCGGTGAGGCTCAGTCTGACATAGATCACTTTTAGGAGCTTTGAGGATTTAAACATTTTAAAAAGTTTATGTTGTGAAAATAGAAAAGAATCCTACAAAATCTGACCTTTGTGAAAGCCGGATGCCCTGTCAGAACACAGGCAGTTTGAATTCCCAAAATGCATTACGCTCTACGGGAAAATTCTTTCTGGGCTCAAACTCCCGGGAGCTGCAGTACCTGGAGCGTCTACTAGAGCGGGGACAGAGGGGGAGGGGCTTATCCAGGTTTTATTATAGCTCCGTGACTCAATACCGATTCTAATACAAATACGATAATTAAAAAAAACACTTTATTTAAACAGTATACTGTGATTTTCCACATTAAACATTCGTACTTTATTTTCTGTTCCCATGTGGATTTATATCTGTGTAATGTCTCTGAAAGTTGTAAAAAACTCTTATAAACTAATTGTGGTGAATAATTAAGACGATAAGAGTGTGTTATGAAAATGTGGAAAAACTTTGGACCACTGCAAACTGTTAGAAATGATCAAGCTCTGTTTTGACGTTTTTAGGACGGTAAAAACCAGGTAGAGCGTTTTTAAGTATTGCGATAATGAATACTGTCTTTATTACGTTTTATTGCATTCTTGTTTTTATTGTCTCTGTGAAGCGCCATGTGCACCCTTTGGCTGTTGGAACGAGCCCATAGAAATTAATTTTGATTGACTGATGGAAAGAGCTTTTTTTTTGTTGTTGTAATTTTATAAACACCTTTGACGTTTTAGGTTCAACTGAGAGAGAAATAATAGAAATAGTTTAAAATCTAAATAATAACTTCTAATAAAACAAATTCAGGATCAAAACTAATATGAACTAAAAGAATAAAAGATTTGGAATATCTATATAAAGGTCCTATATTACACAGATTTCTCTTGTTCCCTCCTCAAAAACAGACCTGGAGTTGTGTTTTGTTTCTTTACTATTAGTCTGTCTACATCTCCAAACCTCCAAATGCTCTGTTCCACCTCGTGATGTCATGAAGCGGTAGTTTTCAAGTTAGCATCTACGTTTTTACCTTTAGTTCAGTGGAGATCGGCAATTCCAGGACTGAAATGATCCAAATGATTCTAGTGAAGGTGTGTGGAGTTTAAAAACACAGTGGAGCACTTCCTGTATCACCACATGACAGATTAGTGGACCACTGAACCACTATGGAACCTACACAGATATAAATCCACATGGGAACAGAAAAGAAAGTACTACGCTTTCATGTTGAAAATCGCGTTCTATTGACTAATTAAAGAGTGCTTTTATTATCGTCGTGGTATCAGAATCGGTATTGGTATCTGAATCGAGTTTGAAATTATCAAAAGGCCTGTCACAAGAGTTACAGTACTGACTTATCGTTCAAAATATAAAAGCTGGAACTGTATATTTTGGGGTTTAGTGTTTATCGTGCGTACAGTTCCTTTGAGATTTGGTGTATTTTTGTTTTACTGCCGTACGAAGGTTGAACGCGACATGTTATGGCTATTAGGCTCTGTTCATCCTTACCGGAAGACGTTTGGAAACATGCGGATGACGATTTCCGGTGTAGTTCTGGTAAAACCCTGGATTCAGCAGCAGCGTCTTCACAACCTGCTGAAGATTTCCATGGGCTATAATACACAAATTAACAGGCAGTTTATTAAAGGAAAAAAAAAGAATATAATGACATCTAGATGAAGAAAACCGCGCCATTTTTTCCCCCCAGATTTTACAGAGTTCCTATCGCCAACAGTGCGCTGCAAAATAAGATATAAACACTTAAATCTATCAGAAAATGACTTAAAAGTAGTGAAATTATCTGTCCATGCAGCAAGATCATTTTATTTGACGAGTTCTCTTAAAATAAACTCCCTCTAGACTAGAATTAATCCAGTTCAGAACTAGTAATTATATAATAAATCTGAAAACAAGATGAATAACCTGGTATAAGTTTTAAAATCTTGGCCAGACCAGAGAAATTTGCAGTGAAATCGTCCTCCAATCGTTATCCACATTATCCTGCTTTATTTTAATATTAAACAGCGCCATTTACAGTAGTTTCAATATTTCTCATTTATCCTTTATCGCGATGTTTCTCTGTAGCAGTACCGAACTTCGAAAGTTATCCTAACAGCCTAATTATAAATACTCGAATTGAAACGTTATTACTCGAGGACAGTTGGCTCACTCCATCCCTCCATCCCGTTTTTCTCTTTCTCTCTTCTTCTCTTTCTTTCTTTTTCTTTCTCTCGCTCTCCCCCCATTGTGTCCCTAATCCGGCCTCTTTGTGGGCAGGGTTCCACGGGAGGGCACCGGTCCTGTTCTCCGTTCATTCACATGGAAATACCCCCCAGCGCACGCACACACACACACGCAAAACACACAAAAACACACAAAAAAACACACAAAAAACACACAACACACACACACACACACAGCTGAATAGGCACCCCATACCATCAGAATGCCAGGGATTACTACGAGATTCCATTATTATTACCCCCAGTTCTGCGTCTCTTTACCCCCACGGCGCTGGTCCTCGTTCAAAGCTCCGCCGTTTGTGGACGCTGACAGTTTAAAAAAAACACCAGATTATTGTTGATTTCTTTTATTTTTTGGTGGAAAACATCCACGCTTTTAATCTTACATCTCGCGGAAAATGTCCCTCTTCTTTGGCAGTTTAGGGTTTGACAGAAGAGGAGGTTTCGGTCTTTTTTATGGATTCAACTCTGCGTTTGGAGTTGAATTCCTGTGAAGGCTTCAGTCCGGCCCACTCACTTCCTCAGAACCGAAACACTGGCTGTGGTTTTGGTTTTAGGACGTAAACATACATAAAAAAACAAAAAAACATACATTCAAAAACACATAAAATAGTCAAAGCGCACGGCTGCTGTGGACTCCAATTCCACATTTAATTACAAAGGCAGCGTTTATTTTAAGACGGTTTTTCTCTCGTTTGAATATTCAGTGTTTACGGCGCGCTGTTAATTTAGTTTCAGTTTCAGGAACAGGGAAAGAATGGACAGCAGAGTTTTTCCATTGGACAATTTTATATGTATTAGCTTAGCTCCACTTCAGAAATCATTCAGACTCTTTCAACAAACCCTAACTACAGATAATCACAACTACACACAGCTAATGAAATAAAAAAAGGACTTTTACTGTGTTAAAAACGTGAAAAACAGAACAGAAGTTAATTTTAAACAGTTTGCAGTGCTTCAGCGTTCTTCCTCACTTGCCTTATGCATTCAGAACGTCCTAAATATTCACCAAGATGAGTTTATAAGCAATTTTAGCAACTCGCAGAGACCAGAGCAGAGTTTTGTCGTCACGGTAATGCTAACAACAACTAGCATGCTAACAATGTGCCAGCACTGTCAGAAGGATGCAAGTAGAGATCCTTGACTTGCTTTACAATAGGCTGCAAAATATGACCAGGAGATATGGCCAAATAAATAAGAAAAAATAAATAAATAAATAACAAAATTTGTAATAAATAAATTAATAATAATAATAATAATAATAATAATAATAATAATAACTAGAAAAGCACTCAGAGAGCGCAGACCTCCGCCAATCTCGTGATTAAGATCTCCCTGACAACCATTTCAAAGCATGTTTACATTGAAAATGATATGGACACAGATTGTTTTTATTCAAATTCAGAGTAATGTTTGCATTTAACGCAGTGCTAACGAAATTTTCAAAGTGATCCAGAATCCAGGATTTCTTCTGGATCATCACCAACATTTAATCATCTGTTGGATTTACCATTAGGAACATTTCCTGAAAATTTCATCAAGATCCGTCCATAACTTTTTGAGTTATCTTGCTAACTAACAGACAAACAAACAAACAAACAAACAAACAGACAGACTCAGGCGAAAACATAACCTCCTTGGCGGAGGTAATAATAATAATGACATTTCATCCTCCAAAGTCTTGCATCTGCTCCAAACCACAGACTTTGACCAAACCGACCATTCAAAATAACAGAATCTTTATTTAAATTAACTGAACAGCTGTACTGCAAATGGCACACAGCTGTTTATTATGATATTTCTTAACAAACACTTACTATATTACAACTACAATATTACTACAGTATTATTACTGTCACTTTCAAGGTCCTATATTACGCAAAATTTATGTTCTAATGTTGTTTCCTCCTCAGAAACAGACCTGGAGTTGTGTTTGTTTCATTCACATGTTTGAGTAACTCTTTATTATTAGTCTGTCTACATCTCCAAAGCTCCAAACGCTCTGTTCCACCTTGTGATGTCATGAAGTGGTAGTTTTTAAGTTAAGCAGCTACTTTTTACTTTAATTCTAGGGCTGAATTATCCAAGTTAACAGCAAATCTTCAGCAATTCCAGTTCTGAAATCATCCAAAAAGTTATACTGAAGGTGTGTGGAGTGTAAAAACACAGTGGAGCACATCCTGTATTACTACATGATGTCACAAGGTGGAACGTGGAGTGTTTTTGAGTGTTTGACAGAAGAACTCAGCCTAAATCTGTAGAGTTTGTGTGTTTAAATGTGTGTGAATGGAACAAAACACGACTCTAGGTCTGTTTGCGACGAGGAAACGACATTGGAACTTGCTGTAAATCAGGAAAACGGCGGAATATTGTCCCGTTTAATCCGAGATGGCATTTCCCTGACCTCTGTGTGTCTGGTTTGAGCGGAGCGTGTACAGGGAGCACACTGTCAGCCTGTGTCTGACTCCTGTCCACATGATGAGGCTCCGATGAGTTCTTCTTGAGTTGATTTTCAGTACAGCTCCGCGGACCGCCTCTCCCTCACAAAGACTCCCTTATCTCGTCTCTATCTGCCCTCTGTTCGTACCACCGGCTCTGCTGTAGCTAATGAGCCCGCTAGCTGGAGGTACACGCTTGTTTACCCTATCACTGGAGTTTTGTGTTTGGACATGCAGGCGAACAAATGCAGGATACAGAGATAAGAGGAAACGACGGCAGTCGAAATTTTTGGTTGGAAATTTGGTTTATGGTCTTTCTTTAACTAACTTTTACTTGTGTCCATGGAGATGTTATTGCTTTGCCTGAAATGTTCCACGTTATAAACATTTCCATGGCGGACTTTCTACTAGAAATGTTACGTGGTGCAGCTTTAACATCAAAATTCAGCTGCAAATTCAAAGAGTTGTAGAATTTAAGAGAAAACTGAGATCTGAACAGCTGAACCAATACACGAGTCACATTTCAGAACCGTTTGTGAAGGTTTAAACTACAGAATAAGACCCCATGGAGACACAGGGAGGGCATCGGACACACAGGGAGATTTCAGAACGCTTCAGTTTTTTAATTTTTTTTTTTTACTTTACATAAGCTGTACAGACTTTTACTAATATCCCTTTAACCAGCTCTAGCGTATGTATTTATGAGCGAGTCAATGGGGATGGAGCGGTCGCCGTATTGTACAAACACATTTAACCAATCAGAAAGTTTCATTTACGCCGAGGAGCCAATCAGGGCCCTGTTCTGTTGAAAGTCCATGTAGACTGAAGACAGGCAGGAACGATAAAACGACTCAGGAGGTGGGGCCCTGCCTAAAGGAATCTGTCTTTAACTTAAAAATAGCCACATTTCTTCTTCCAAAGTCTTCCATCTGCTCCAAACTCCTGTTTTGCTGCGTTTACCTCTTCATTAAAAACACTCAAGCTGATCATTGACCATTAAAAAAGAAAAACATCACGAATGAAACTACAGTAAAGGCAAACAGGACATTCCAGAACATTTCAGCTTCTACCCAGAACAAAACCGTATACAATTCTTTCAAATGCGTCTGTTCAGCTGCGTGTCAATGAAAGTTTGTCCAATCACAGGGTAAACTTTTCCTTTCTGCCCCACACTTTATTATCAGTGCGTCTGTGGTAATGTATAAAACCCCAAACGTGGCTGTGTGAACAGTGTTTTCAGTAAGACGAGGACAGAAGCTCCGTCAGCAGCTTCATGACATTCAAAAAGGTGAACGAGAAAATAACGTCCCTGAAAATAGAGTCAAGCCAACGGATAAAAAAAGGAGAATTTAAGTGTGTCAAACTTAACAAACTCAACACAACATAACACAACGTGTGTGTGTGCGTGTGTGTGTGTGTGCGTCTGTGTGTGTGTTGTAACCTCCTCTCTCTTGTGTGTGTGCAGCAGACATGGACGGTCTCGCAGACTTGTCTCCTCCAGGCTCCAACCACAACCACCTGAGCTTCTCCCAGCAGCAGCAGCCCATCCCGGGCAGCACGGCGGAGCAGACGCCGTCGTCCCCCGTCCCTCCTCTGTCCCACGCTCCGCCCTCTCACGGCGGGCAGGGGGGAGGACGCCAGCCCCAGATGCCCGGCCTGCACCACCCGGGGCTGGTGTCCACGCCCATCAGCCCGCAGCTGGTCAACCAGCAGCTGGTCATGGCTCAGATCCTGAACCAGCAGTACGCCGTCAACCGCCTGCTGGCCCAGCAGACTCTGTCCCAGCAGTACCTCAACCACCCCCCGGTGAACCGCAACCACACCAAGCCCCTGGAGCCTCAGGTGGCCTCCAACACAGACGTGTCCTCAGAGATCTACCAGTGGGTCAGGGACGAACTCAAGAGAGCCGGAATCTCCCAGGCGGTGTTCGCACGAGTGGCCTTCAACAGGACACAGGTGAGAACTGACAGGACAGGTGAGAGCTGACAGGACAGGTGAGAGCTGACAGGACAGGTGAGAGCTGACAGGACAGGTGAAGGACTGGGCAGGTGAAGGACAGGACAGGTGAAGGACTGGTGAAGGACAGGTGAAGGAGTGTACAGGTGAGAGCTGACAGGACAGGTGAAGGACAGGTGAAGGACTGTACAGGTGAGAGCTGACAGGACAGGTGAAGGACAGGACAGGTGAAGGACTGTACAGGTGAGAGCTGACAGGGCAGGTGAAGGACTGTACAGGTGAAGGACTGTACAGGTGAAAGACTGTACAGGTGAGAGCTGACAGGGCAGTTGAAGGACTGGTGAAAGACTGTACAGGTGAGAGCTGACAGGGCAGGTGAAGGACTGTACAGGTGAAGGACTGTACAGGTGAGAGCTGACAGGACAGGTGAAGGACAGGACAGGTAAGAGCTGACAGGACAGGTGAAGGACTACAGGTGAGAGCTGACAGGGCAGGTGAAGGACTGTACAGGTGAAAGACTGTACAGGTGAGAGCTGACAGGGCAGGTGAAGGACTGGTGAAAGACTGTACAGGTGAGAGCTGACAGGGCAGGTGAAGGACTGTACAGGTGAGAGCTGACAGGACAGGTGAAGGACAGGACAAGTGAGAGCTGACAGGACAGGTGAAGGACTGTACAGGTGAGAGCTGACAGGACAGGTGAAGGACTGTACAGGTGAGAGCTGACAGGGCAGGTGAAGGACTGTACAGGTGAAGGACTGTACAGGTGAAAGACTGTACAGGTGAGAGCTGACAGGGCAGGTGAAGGACTGGTGAAAGACTGTACAGGTGAGACCTGTCAGGACAGGTGAAGGGGAGATGTGTCTGTTTTGGATTCACATAAAACTGGAGCTCGGGTCCCGTCATTGTGCCCTTCAGCAGAGTCTCAGATGGGGGCCCTCAGGGGCCCGGGCAGAGTCTTTACTCCCCTCATATTATTATGAAAGTATAAGTGTAATTGCCCTGGAAAAATATCAGAATGTTTTATGTTGTTGCTTTTTAACTCGCGGACATAAACTTCCGGACAAACAATCCATTAAAACCACATTCACACTGACACCAACACGTGACTTATTTCTGGTTCTCCACCAAAAACCGCATCCACAAACCCCACAGTGAGATCTATGTAAACACTTGGATGTGCCGAGGATCTGCTGGCACTCTCCCTCCTCCCTCACTCCCTCCCTCCGTCCTCCCTCTCTCCCTCTTCCCTCCCTCTCTCCCTCTCTCCCTCTCTCCCTCCTCCCTCTCTCCCTCCCTCTGTCCTCCCTCTCTCCCTCTTCCTTCCCTCTCTCCCTCCACACCCATAAAGCCAGTGTTCCGGAGTGGCTGCGTGAGCGAGGGAGGGAGGGCTTATTTATTAGCAGTTTGTTGTGTACCATATGCGCCTTAATAACGCCGTGGGGGAGGGGTTGGAAAAAGGTGAGTGAGTGAATAAAGGAGGGAGAGAAAGAGGGGGAGCGATACAGAGACGAGAGACTGATACTGGTGACATAACACAGCATAAAGTCCCATAATAATCTTCAGTCTGGGGCGCCACAGGATTCTCACCTCTGCATTTGTGACACGTGTGAACCTGCCCCACATAAAGCCCCAGACACACGAGCCAAACTCAGACGTACACTTTTCATTGTTTCGCTGTCTACACAAGAACCAAGCCGGTTATACAATCTCAAAGTATGTACAGTTACATATTTCAAATTTCTATAACGCACTTGTCATGGGAACAAAGTACAGAGACAAAACTGGGACTAAACCGGGACTAGACCAAGACTTAAAGCTCCAATATTATGCAAAAAATGGACTCTTGTGAGGTTTAAGTCGTGATAATGTTGTTCCCTCCTCAAAAACAGACCTGGAGTTGTGTTTGTTTCATTCACATGTTTGAGGAACTCTTTATTATTAGTTTTTCTACATCTCCAAAGCTCCAAACGCTCTGTTCCACCTTGTGATGTCATCAAGTGGTAGTTTTCAAGTGAACAGCTGCTTTTACCTTTAGTTCAGTCGAGATTGGCAATTCCAGGACTGAAATGATCCAAATGATTCGAGTGAAGGTGTGTGGAGTTTAAAAACACAGTGGAGCACTTCCTGTATTACCACATGATGACATCACAAGGTGGAACAGAGTGTTTTCAGTTTAAGACCAGATGTCATAGTGAAGATGACCACGTTTGTAAAGTAAAAGTCCGAGACACTCTGTTGCTATTTTCTACTTCTCTTTCTTGTTTCCTCTCTCCCTCTCTTCCTCCTCTCCTCTCTCCTCTTCCTTCTCTCCTTCTCCTCTTTTCTTCCTTTCTACTTCTCTTCCGTGTTTCCTCTCTCCCTGTCTCTTCTCTCTTTTTTTCTTCCTCTTGTTTCTCCCTCTCTTCCTTCCCTGTGTGTGGTGATACAGGAAGCACTCTACTGTGTTTTTAAACTCCACACACCTTCACTAGAATCATTTTTACATTATCTTCTTCCTCCTCTCTCTCCCTCTTTTCCTCCTCTCCTCTATTCCTCCTCTCCTGTCTCCTCTGTCCTTCTCTTCTTCACTTCCTTCTCTCCTTCTCTTCTTTTCTACTTCTCTTGCTTGTTTCCTGTCTCCCTCTCTTCCTCCTCTTCTCTCTCCCTCCTCTCCTCTTTTCCTCTTCTCCTGTCTCCTCTGTCCTTCTCTTCCTTCTCTACTTTTCTTATTTTCTACTTATCTTCCTTGTTTTCTTTCTCCCTCTCTTTCTCTGTCCCTCTCTTCCTCCTCTCCTCTATTCCTTCTCTTCTGTCTCCCTCTGTTCTTTTCTTCTTCACTTCCTTCTCTCCTTCTTTTTCTTTACTTCTCTTCCTTGTTTCCTGTCTCTCTCTCTTCCTCTCCTCTCTCTCTCCCTCTCTTCCTCCTCTTCTCTCTTCCCCCTCTCCTGTCTCCTCTGTCATTCTCTCCTCTTCCTTCTCTAATTTTCTTATTTTCTACTTCTCTTTCTTGTTTCCTCTCCCTCTCTTCCTCTCCTCTCTCTTCCTTCCCTGTGTGTGGTAATGTAGGAAGCGCTCTACTGTGTTTTTAAACTCTGCACACCTTCACTAGAATCATTTTTACATTATAAGCGTGGTCATCTTCCTTGAGGAGCTCTTGTTCTGGACTTCTCCTCCGATCTCCTGGATCTCTCACTTCCTCCCGGTTCGTTCGGGGTGAAAACGAAAACAGACGAGAGACTTAACTGTTAGCGTAACCCAGGTTCTATGAGTTTTCATCTCTCTTTAAAAATCCGTTCTTTCTCGTGTGGACTAGCCTCACTTCTTCCACATTTTCCCCATGAACCACAGAATTCCGTAACAGGATAAATACGAGCTAATAGGGCCCATCTTTCCCATCACCTTGTTTTATGACCAAATCACACCTATTGACGAGGAGCGGAGCGGAGCCGGTGTGCGCAGCGTGTGGGCCCCGAGCGCATGAAAAGGGCCAATCACAGCGCAGAAAACATGAAAAGGGCCAATCACAGCGCAGAGTACAGCCAGCGCTCGGATAATGACAGAATCCACTTCTATTGAAGAGGAAACAGAGGAAGTGCTGATTAGCTTACAGCGTTGCCATCCGCTAAGCCGCTCTCTCCTTCTCTTCCTCCTCTCCTCTAATCCTCCTCTCCTGTCGCCCTCTGTCCTTCTCTTCTTCTCTTCCTTCTCTTCTTCTCTTATATTCTACCTCTCTTCCTTGTTTCCTCTCTTCCTCTGTCCCGTGCTCCTCTCCTCTCTCTCTCCCTCCTCATTTCTCTCCGTCTTTCCCTGTCTCCCTCTCTCTTCCTCTTCTCCTCTCTCCCTCTCTTCCTCCTCTTCTCCCCCTCTCCTGGTCTTTTCTGCTCTTTCTCCTCTTCTCTCTCCCTCTCTCCTCTTTTGTCTCCCTCTCTTCCTCCTTTTCCCTCTCCCTCTCTCTCCTCTTTTCTCTCCCTTCCTTTCTTCCTCCTCTTCTCTTTTCTCTCCCTCTCTCTCCTCTTCTCTCTCCCTCTCTTCTTTCTCTCTCTTTCCTCTTCTCTCTCCCTCTCACAGTCTCTCCCTCTCTTCCTCCTCTTCTCTCTCCTCTTCTCTCTCCCTCTCTCCTCCTCTCTTTCTCTCTCCCTCTCTTTCTCTCCCTCTTTTCTCTTCTCTCCCCCTCTCTCCTCTTTTCTCTCCCTCTCTTCTTGCCTATAGAATGTAATTTAGTCTTTTATTTTGTAATTAACAAAACAAAACAAAAAATAACGTAAAATACACACACAAAAAAAGAAACAAAAAAACCCTTATTGGTCAGAACTCCCTCCCTCCTCTCCTCTCTCCCTTTCTCCTTCTCTCCTCCTCTCCCTTCTCCTCCTGCTCCTCCTGCAAACTCCTCCTTTTCCTGCTGTTTCCATTGAATTCCACAGAGTCTTTTATTTTGTAATTCATCTTTTATGATTTCTCCATAAATAAAATCAAAACAAAGACAAACATAAAATAAAATACACAAACACGCAAGGTTTAAAAACGGTTATTGGTCAGAAATACCTCCTCCTCTCTTCCTTTCTCCATCTCTCCGTCTCTTCTTCTCTTCCACCCGTCTCCCACAGCTGAAAAAAACATCCAACAAAGTCAATTAAACTGAAGAGAAACGATGGAAGTGAAGTGAAAATGTGGAGCGAGAGAAAAGACTCGTCCCATTCAGAAAAACTGCATCACTCACACGTAGTACAACCGAAAAATATAATGCTATGATACGGCAAAAAACAAATGATCCTGATTTTTAATTCAATCTTATTTAGTGTTATTAAAAACTAGAGAAACGCATTTACAGATAAAAGTTCAATTTCTTCCTTTAAAGTCTGAACTGAAAACTGTATTTCTGTCAATTTAAAAAGAAGGAAAAACATAGAAAGAAGACAGAATTCACATTAAAAGTTAAATTTTTAAAGTTAAAGGATTGGCTGTGGACCTCTCCATAAAAAAAAGATTATTGGTGATTAGAGAAACATAGAGATACATGACTTAATCTCCAACTTGATTTAAAATTATATTAATGGCACCACCACTCGGGACGGGCACCAGTTCCATAACAGCCCCGGTGCCAAGTCTTAACGGATCAATAATGTTAAAATATTATATTGTAAAAGCAGAACTTTGTGACAAAATCAGACAGCTCCAAACTATTTATATCTAATTCTGATTATAAAACATGTTACGCACCGTGAAACTAGAAGAAAAGTACGTCTCCATGTTACATTTTAATATTAATAATAATAACATTTATTTATATAGAGCTTTTCTTTTTTTTAATTACTTTTTTGTGCACATAAAGCAGATGGCACAAAGAAAAACAATTATGTGACCATCCCCCCGCAAACCTCCCTCCCATTGTTTCCAGGGAAAAGAAAAATAAATAAATACAAAATAAAAAAGTAAAATATATAAATAATAAAATAAAGTAATAAGTAAATCAATAAAATAAGTAAATATAAGGAAAAGAGGGAAATAAAAATAAATAAAAGATAAAAAAGTAAAATATATAAATAATAAAATAAAATAATAAATAAATCATTAAAATAAATAAATATAAGGAAAAGAGGGAAATAAAAATCAATAAATAAAAAATAAAAAAGTAAAATATATAAATAATAAAATTAAGTAATAAGTAAATCAATAAATAAAATAAATAAATATAAGGAAAAGAGGGAAATAAAAATAAATAAAAGATAAAAAAGATAAAATATATAAATAATAAAATAAAGTAATAAGTAAATCAATAAATAAAATAAATAAATATAAGGAAAAGAGGGAAATAAAAATAAATAAATAAATAAATAAATAAAAGATAAAAAATTAAAATATATAAATAATATAAAGTAATAACTAAAATAAATAAATATAAGGAAAAGAGGGAAATAAAAATAATTAAAATGTGAGTGAATAAATTAAAAAAAACAAAATAACATAATATAAATACACATACATATATACACATGCTGTATACACATATCAGTGGTTTTCAGATTCGAGAATGTGATGATGTCATATTTCCAGATGGGAGGAAAGAGCCAGTTTTTTTTTCCTTTTATTTCCATTGAACTTTGCCATGGAATATCAGAAATTCCCAAATATAGAACCTGAATGTTTCCATTTCTGCCGTATAACAACAAAATCAGCAGTGGAACAATATTAATTTAAGCTTCCCCCCGTCTGAATTAAATAATATTGGCCTATAGAATGTGAAATCCAGTGATAAACACACAAATATACACGTATGTACACATATATGTACACATACAACGTAATATAATATATACAGATATACAGAGCTCTTCAGGACACTCAAGACCTTTTACAAAACAAATACTGAAACGTGGGATTAAAGAGTGTTGCGATGGTGATCCACGCCGAGTCTTTGCAGGTTTTACTGGTGAATATTAACTGAGTCTTGGGACCACTTAGACACATTTAAAAATCTACTTTCATGGTTTGAAGCTTTAATTTCAGTTCAGCCAACTTGAAAACATAAAGTATATATTATTATATTTTTAAATGTCTTTTTAAAACACTTAAATTATGGGTATGATGATGGCACAAAAGCATTTCTCGTACACAGCGCCTTAATAACTTAAAGGGTCCATATTACGCTGTTTTCTTATCTGTGTTTTAATGTCGTTTCATCGTCACAAACAAAAAAAACCTGGAGTTGTTTTGTTTCATTCACATGTTTAACACACAAACCCTGCAGATTTAGACTGAGTTCTTCTCTCAAACACAAAATATATAAAGTGCTTCACTGTGTTTTTAAACTCCACATACCTTCACTAGAATTATTTGGATAATTTCAGCCTTGGACTTGCCAAAATCTACTGAACAAAAGGTAAAAGGCAGCTGTAAAATTGAACCTCTTCATGGCATCACAAGCTTCAAATCATAAAGGGTTACTCAAACTCAAAACGTGTGAATGAAACAAAACACAGCTCCAGGTCTGTTTTTGACGAGGTAACGGCGTTCTAACATGTTTTAAAGCTCACAAGAGTCAGTTTTGCGTAATTTAGGGCCTTTACATTTCTCCATCTGTGAGCAAGCGTAGCCACAGAGGCAGAGTAACCCCAGAGTCTGTAAAAGCTGTGATCAGTTTAAAGCCGTGTCCAGTGCATTAGACTCTAGTCCTGATCCGATTACCCCGTCCTCTCCTCTCTCCGTCTCCTCCACACAGGGGCTGCTCTCCGAGATCTTACGCAAAGAGGAGGACCCGAAGACCGCCTCCCAGTCCCTCCTGGTGAACCTCCGGGCCATGCAGAATTTCCTCCAGCTCCCCGAGGCCGAGCGTGACCGCATCTACCAGGAGGAGCGAGAGAGGAGCCTGACCGCCGCCTCCGCCATGGCGTCTGCCCCGCTCATCAGCACGCCGCCCAGCAGGCCCGTGCAGGTATTACGCCTTTACTGACAATAGACTAATGGGAACGTTTAAAGGTACAGTGTGGAACCTTCTGGAGGTAATACCTGCATGATTCCATGCAAATGGAAAGTTAAAACCATATTTCGGAACATTCTCCACAGGGAGTTGGAGGTTGCCATACTGTGGAAGCCCTCCTTTGGGCCAAATGAGAGTCAGGTTTGTGGAGATGCAAGCCCACTCACAGTAAGGAGGCATGTTTTTCAGTGCTTGGAACACAACTAAAAAGTTACATACGTCGGCTTTAAGCTCCATCATGTAACTTTTATAGTTTTCATAGTCTGCTTGTCTTCATGGAGATGTTATTGCTTTGCCTGGAATGTTCCACAGTATGGCTTTAAACTTCTGTCTGTCTCTGTCGCCATGGTAACAAGCAGGTGATGTCACCAGGGCAAATTACAAGTGAAATCTGTGCAGCAGCAAGATTTATAAGTTTAATGCCATACTGTGAAACATTCCAGACAAAGCAATGACATATCCATGGAGACAGGCAGGTGGCAAACCCTTTACCAGAAAAGTTACATAGTGTACCTTTAATTTTGTTTTAAAGTTTAGGGTCTTAGCAGCAACGAAAAACTGTGTTCATTTCACCCATAATTCTAATGTTCATTGAACCAAACAAAGACCCAAAAACTGTCAGGCTGTATCAGGACTAAACCAGGACTAAACCAGGACTAAACCAGGACTAAACCAGGACTAAACCTGGACTAAATCTGGACTAAACCTGGACTAAATCTGGACTAAACCTGGACTAAACCTGGACTAAACCAGGACTGAACCAGGACTGAACCAGGATTAAACCTGGACTAAACCAGGACTAAACCAGGACCTAAATCAGGACTAAACCTGGACTAAACCTACTCTAACCTGGGCCTAAACTAGGCCTGTCCCACTGTGAGACCAGTCGTGGACAGAGGATATGTCCCAGTGTCCTTCAGACATGACTCTTTCTCACTGTGTGTCGGGGAAATGCTGTTTGCTCAAACTAAACTCACTGCAGTGTGACAGGACTCACTGATAATCAATAATCAGTGATCGAAGGTTCTGCTGGACGTGTTTCTGTGCGTCAGTCGTATGAGGAGCTAATATTAGCGTGGTGTATGGAGCCTCCTCTGTGATCAGAATATTGTGCATGTTGTTTTTCCACGCGATGATTGATGGTGACATATTGCGTCGCCCTGAGGTATCATTACCAAAAATCTAAAAACAAGGAAAAAATTACCAGGAATAACCAACTGTTGTTTAACATTAAGTGAAAGTTTTCTTGTGAATATGAATGGAGGTGGAGATTAGCTCTTGCTTTGCACAGAATGGTGAGTAATACATTTGTATTTTAACAATCAGCCTAATGAAGGGAACATGCCTCGCCATCTGCACCAACACAAACAAAAGCTCCACTCGTGCTTCTTTCACTAACAGTGATTCCACACGATTCTTGGCTCTAAAGTAGAATAAGGAAAGGGCTGATTTCTCTGTGTGACTTAAAGCCACTGACATTTATCATGTAGTGCTCCTGTGCACTGCCACGCTCATGTCTCCGCGCGTGTAGCGGGCGCGTGTACCAGCGCGTGTACCTGGCCATCTGCCAGCCTCCTATGGAGCCTGCTCACTCCAGGAGCATAAATCAGGCGCTGCCACTGGAGCTGAGACACTGGAGCTTTTATTGGCCTCATAAAAACAGACGCACAGGTATGTTTCTCTCTGCGACCCGTTAGCGCACGTCTCTGCCTTAACAATTAGCCCTCATGCTAACCTAGCACTCAGCGGTTTGTCATAAAACAGATCAGAGGCTGGAGCTGCTCCGGGACTCTACCTGACCACAAATGTGAGAATAATCAGAGCTCACACACTGTGTCTATCAGCTGTCTAGACTCTCTCTCATCTCTCTGTCTCCTCTCAATACTGAGCCATTCATATGCTAATGCTCCGGCTGCTTTTATTAGAATACTTGTTACCTTGTCAAAAGATTTTGGTCATGACACAACAGGCTGCTGAATCAGGGCTCTGTTTCACTTGACTTGCATTTATTTTGTAATGATCAGCTTAACAGTGGAATAATGGTGCTGTTGGTCTCTGTTTGTGTGTCTGTGTGTGTGTGTTTGTGTGTGTATCTCTGTGTGTGGAGCAGCCCTGGAGGGAGGAGAGCGTTCGGCCGGACGACTGGAACCCCCGGATCCCTGTGGGCATCTCTCCTGTGAGCACCTCCCCCGTGCACCTTCACCCCCCCAGACGCCCAGTACGCCCACCGCACCACTCTGCTCTGCACACGGCACCACTCTGCTCTGCACACGGCACCACTCTGCTCTACACACGGCACCACCACACCCTGCTCTTCTGCACACGTCACGCACCAACTCACTGTCATCAGATACACACAGGGACTACAAACATGGGACCTTTATAGTGATTGTGTTTAGATTTTCCACATTCTTCCAGTCATCGTGCTCTATTTAAACACAAAACACACAGAAAACAATTATTTCTTTTATTTATTGTGTATTTCAGACACAAAGATTATCCGGTTCATAGTTAAAAAGAAAAACAGGACACAAAAAATACACAAGTCGACCAAATTAGTCCAAAACGTTCATTAAAACTATTAGAGCGATTGAAGAATCTGGAGCATTTCAGAACCTTTTTGTTGAGGTCATAGACTGTTTATGAAAATGGACATGGTTAACCCACTAGTTCCAAACAGGAAGTGAACATGGGCGCACTTGAGGCTCCATCGACTCTGGTTCCAATTCACTTTACATTGAAAAACTGTCGTCCCTCTCTCTGTATCTGCTGCTGTGATCCTCGTTATTTTGGTCTTAAAATGTTCGTATTAACCCGCTCTACATGATCCTGGTGTTTTTATTTTGCTATTTTGTCCATTAATAAGTTCCAGTTCCTAATATGGAACACCAAATTTGCTCTTTAACTGCTAGCCTCGTGAGCTTCGTTTACCTGCCGTTAGTCTACTTCTTTGTCCAGTCTATGTTTGACCTCACAAGCTGCTCATTCACTTCACCTGTACTGGGGAAAGCTCACATTTTAGCTCAAACAGCCTCTTTAATTCCATATTTTTGTGTTCTTCCTGGTTTGAGCCTGTTTCTGCTGTGTTCAGGTGAAGCCCTCCACGCTGCCCAGCGAGTGGAACGGGAAGACGGAGAACTGCCTGGTGAACATCAACTCCACCATCTACGACGAGATCCAGCAGGAGATGAAGAGGGCCAAGGTCTCCCAGGCGCTCTTTGCTAAAGTGGCAGCCTCCAAAAGCCAGGTACGCACACGAGAACCACGCCCCGACAGGACCTTCGAGAGGGAATATTACGCAAAATCGTTTTCTTGGAGCTTTCTACCATGTTCTAACACCGTTCCTTCATCAAAAACATGTCTGAAGAGGTTTTAGATGTCATCCATGCATGTTTAAAGGTGTAACTTTTCGGTTGGGGGTCCGTCACCTGCTTGTTTCTATGGAGAATGTGCTTTGAATGTTCCACAGTGTGACATTAAACAGCTCTACTTTACATTTATTCAATTACAGGTGGTTTTACAGCTCAAAAATACCTAGAAAAACAGACATTCTGACTGTGAGCGGGGTCGCCTCTCCACAGATCTGACCTGTAACTTGGTCTGGTTTGGCCTCCATGTAATTAGATAGGTTTAAAGCTATACTGTGAAATAATTTGACGGACCCTCCACCAGAAAAGTTACACAAACCACCTTTAAGTAATTTAGCGATCTCTCTTGGGCCCTATTCAAACTCTCCTTACGGTTAGCAGTAAGATTCTGTGCAGTTCTCCGCCCACAAATCTACGTCCCCCATGGTCCCACACGACAATTCTCCATAAAAATACAAAAACATGATACAAAACAATACACTACAATAGCGGACTCCGACGGTGAGCTCCTTTACAAAACAAAAATGCCACAGAGTTACTCGTTTTAGCGACCGCAAGAAATTGAGACGATTATAAGAAAGAGGGCGAACCTTTGGGAACAGTTAGACGCCTATAAAATATAAACCATTGTCCGTTTATTAGTGAGCAAAGTTGGGCTTCAAAATGATGTAATTAACCAAATTTTTGTTATTCGGCACAATGGTATAGTTCTGAAATCGTTTTAAGGGGGTGAAGAGCTACAGGTTGGAGACGCCTGAACTACAACTTGACGAACCTGATGCGATGTGCAATGTTTCTTTAGCGGATTAGCTGATTGTGTTGTGATAGCGCTCTGAAGGGGGAGTGACTTAGCGTGACTTATATATGTTGTTATGTGTTATCAGTTAAAACCTCATAGAAGTAAAATCCCTCCTGTCAAAATAGACTCACTGTTGTATTTAAAACATGTTCCACAACCTTGTACTCGTTTTCTAAAGTTTCAAATTCCAGTCCAGGGTTTCATAGTTTTGAGCCGTTTGGTCACGTAGCCAAACTTCAGTGACAGCATTAAGCAATAACTACGTACTTTTAACTTTTGACTTTTGATACAGGTTATATTTGTTTTTGTTTTTTTTGTTTATTTTAGACACAGCGAATTCCAGGCACTCCAAAAAAGTCAACTGGAAACAGGTTCGCTTTGGCCATTTAAACTCCACTTTTCCTCTTGCGACTTTTACTTCTGGATTTTGTTGTGTCTAAAGTTTTGATCTTTGTATTTGTTTTGTGGCTTTTTTTAATACTGAATGAGTTAAAGGTGCTGTATCATATTTTCAGTGTCTTAAAACAGGAAAACTAGTTCCTTTTAAACAGTTTTGCAGTGGTCCAAAGTTATTCCTCACTTACCTTATGCGTTCTGAGCATCTTGGCAGTTACTCGCAAGTTAAGCGCTTTGCCGTCACGATAAAGCTAACAACAACTAGTATGCTATCCGTGCACTTCCTGATTTCGACAGTACACAGCAGACTTATAACAGACTTAACAAATGAATGAACTCTGTAAATTGGGTTTAAACAAGAACTAAATCAGGGATACACCAGTTCGTTTTTCCTTTTTTATTTAAATTCGACTAAACCAGTGTCAAAATCATAATTAAACTAAAACAAAACCACACCTGGATCATGACTAATCCAGAACTAAACCAGGTCTTAACTTGGAATATTCCAGGACTAAAGCATTTCTTTTTTTCTTTTTCTTTTTTTAAATTTAACTTGCAACATACAACACGCACACAGACATTAGACAGGACAGGACAATACAATAAGTGCAATACAAATGCATACAACACCACAGCAGACGAGGTGTAAAGTCTGTGTGGTGTTTAAGCCTCCCATTTATTCATGTGCCAAACCAACCTAAACCAGGTATAAACTAGGGCAAACTAGATGTAAATGTCTAAAACTGTGATAAACCAGGCCAAAACTAAGGCAAAATTGGATGTAAACGACTAAAACTGTTATAAACTAGGCCTAAACTAGGGCAAAATCAGATGTAAATGACTAAAACTGTGATAAACTAGATATAAACTAGGACAAAATCAGATGTAAATGACTAAAACTGTGATAAACCACATATAAACTATGATGCAAACTAGTAATATTTTAGATCAGGGACTAAAGCATTTCAAAACCAGTTATAAACGTAAGTAAAGTAAGTAAAAAGCTCTTACATTTACATTTTTGGATCATAGCAAATATAAAGAAACATCATGGACACGATTTCAGTGAAACATGATATATTTAAAAGCATATAGAGACCCTAAGTAATATCTGTTTTAATTTATTTTGGGTCAATTTATCTATATACTGTACAAATAAAAAGCATACCATACCATACAATACAATACTAACGAAGTAACTGGGCGTAAAATGGAACTAAACAAGAACTAAACCAGGGTTAGACCAGTACCTGCAGTTTTTATTTCTCTTTTAAAACATTTCTTTGTAAACGGATCTATAGGAGCGAGTAATCACACTGGAATCTCTGTTGTCTTTAATACGACAGAGCCATAGCTGCACAGACAGAGACACAGAGACGAGCGGCCGTGATTAACCGCCATAATGACATGTGTGGCGTTATGGTGCAGTCGGAGCTGTTTCAACACCAAACACACCTGTTTATATTAGACTCACAGTGAGCGGGTCCCTGTTATCTCCACAGGCTCGCACAAAACCCCACTGTGTGCCCTGGAATCACCAGAGAAAACACCGCGCCACTTTAAGCCCTTATTAAAAGCAATTTTCAAATGGGGCTCTTATTAAAGGTTTGGGCGCGTCTGCTGCTCCTCCATTGTGTCTGCTGGGGTGGTAGTGGTAACAGATCAGCCCGGGCGGAATCTTCAAGAAATATCTGCACAGACTTCGGTTTTTCTCGCTGATTAGAGTGATTACAGCCCAGATAGCTTTGTTTTACCAAATTGCAGCTTGATGCACAAACCACTGTTTTTGTCGAAGAGTTCAAAGGCGCTCACGAGAAAAGGAGGGGAAAAGAAGCAGAAGAAGTCCTCGCGTTGACTTTGGGGCCTGGATGGGTGGGTTTTTGCGGAAAACCAGGCTCCACCACGCCGCAGCTTACCGGGGCTCCCTGTGACGGTGCGCTGGCGAGGGGCGGAGGAGGGTGGCGGCGGCGGAGGCGGCGGTGGTGGAGAGGGGCGGGTGTGAATAGGAGCGGAGCAGCAGATAAGAAGTGTGCTAATTATGCCTGTGAAAGGGGGCCTGGGAGAGCACTTATCTCCGGCTCCATCTCGTAATGTGCGCTCGGCGGGCAGCTGGTACCCCCCGCTCGCCCACCTCCACCAACACGGGTCCAACGCCGAAGCAGCTCTGCCAACGCCGCCACGTACCCACCAGCTTCAGCTTTAACATCAGAACACAGGACTGTGTGTGAAAGTAATCGTAGTCGCAGTTTGCAAACGAGAAAATGATTTGAGTTTATGATCCTCACAGAAAAGTCCAGGGCTGCAGTCGAATAAAGAGACACTTTTGGTCAACCACAGAAGAATGTTTTTATATAAAGGCAAAACATGTTTTTATATAAAGGCAAAACATGTTTTTATATAAAGAGAACTACAGAAATATGTTTTTATATAAAGAGAACTACAGAAATATGTTTTTTATATAAAAACAACTACAGAAACATGTATTTAAAGACAGGGCAGGTTTATTTGTATAGCAGAATTCTTACACAAAGTATTTATGTTTGATTTGTTTGTATTGTGATTTCAATAATCATAAAGAGAAGAGCGGAATAAAAAAACTTATTGAGTCATATGCACAGACATAATGACAGATGAGGGCAATTTATCAAATGAATCTGATTAATTTGGGTTTTTAAGAATTTAAATGTAGAAAAACTGCAAAATTGTGAAATTGATTATTTTACTCCTGACTTTGTAACTTCTACAGCAAAGGAGAAATTAAACTGTGCATTTACATTTACACATTTGTACTAATGTAAGTGAAGGCAGTTTACAGTGTTTAAATAAGAGTGTCTGATAAGAATGAAAATGTAAAGAGCTTCCCCTGTTTGAAAGACGAGCAGAAGTCGTTTGTCTGCAAAAAATTCAAGATTTTATTTTTTTTTGCCATATCATCCAGCCCTAAAACAGATTTAACCAGTGAATCTTGAGTTAAATCTGACTTTTTACAAGGAAATAACAAAAAACTGCAGATCTTCAGCCCCTTCTCTCACTTCTTTCTGCTGTTGTCTCATATAAATCCTGAAAATCGAAAATAAAATTATTAGTCGAATAAGACACATGTTGCTCCATCAACCAATTAATTCATTTATTAACGATGAAAGGCTTACACTTGTAGAGAAGTAAAATTGTCAAATTTATTTAATATATTTAAGTATTTTAGAGTTGTTTCTGAATTGGGTAGTTTGTTTTGTTGCCTCTTTACAACGCCAAGAAAAACAAACCTTTCATAAAAGTAGAAATAAGAACTAAACGTCAAAGCAACAACAGAATAATTTTGTTTATATAATTAATTTTCATAAATACTGTCAATTCCTTAGCTGTGTACTATGATGTCTTGTTATATAGATAAAAATTATACTTATGCAGGCGTGTTTTAGTATTTTTTAGAATTGTTTCAGAATTTTGTCGCCTCTTAACATCGCCAAGAAAAACAAACCTTGCATGAAAGTACAAATAAGAAATAAAATAAGGTTGTACATATACATAAATTCCTTAGCTGTGCACTGTGCTGTCCTGTTTAGTGTTTTGAATTTTTGTTTTTGTTTTATACCTATAGTTAAAGGGCCTGAACATGATTTTTTTTCCATGTATTTTACCAAAATGTGTTTTTCTCAAGTACAGATCTATTATATAAGCAGCTCTGGAGGTCAAAATAAGTCCCATTTTTTTCATTTTTATGTTTTATAATTCTTTTTCGCATTTTAGAATAAATTTTTCACATTTTAGAATTCATTTTCGCATTTTAGAATTCATTTTTTTTCATTTTAGAATTAATTTTTTGCATTTTAGAATTATTTTTTTCATATTTTAGAATTAATTTATTGCATTTTAGAATTAATTTTTCATATTTTAGAAATAATTTATTGCATTTTAGAATTAATTTTTCATATTTTAGAATTAATTTTCGCATTTTAGAATTAATTTTTTCGCATTTTAGAATTAATTTTTCATATTTTAGAATTCATTTTTCGCATTTAGAATTATTTTTTCGCATTTTAGAATTCATTATTTCTTATTTTAGAATTCATTGTCGTATTTTAGAGTTGTTTTTGAATTTTTTTTATTGCCAAGAAAAACAAACCTTGCATAAAAGTACAAATGGGAAATATAATGTTAGAAATATACGTAAATTCCTTAGCTGCGCACTTTGCTGTCTTGTTTAGTTTTTTGACTTTTTGTTTCTTGCCCCAGTGCAGATATGTTGTATAAGCAGCTTTTCAGGTCAAAATAACTGTACTGTCTGCATCTAATCATAAAGCGTTTTAGTATTTTTTAGAATTGTTTTTTGAATTTTTTTGTTGCCAAGATAAACAAACCTTGCCTGAAACTACAAATGGGAACTAAACGTCAAAGCAACAATATAATAATTTTGTTTATAGAATTAATTTTCATAAATACTGAAATTCCTTAGCTATTTACTGTTTTGTTATATGTTAAAATTCTACAGCAGATTTAAAAAAAACTCGACTGACAAAATGTAGCTCGATGCCAGGGTGCGTAATATGGCGGCTGCTGGCGAGGCTGTGGTGGAGAGGGTGGAGGATGGGCCCTGGCACAGTGCCCGCACGGACTTCTGGGAAATCACAGCGTAGTGTGTGTGTGTGTGTGTGTGTGTGTGTGGTTGTATGTGTGTGTGTGTGTGTGTGCGCGTGTGCAGTAGAGGAGGGGGTCTGTCAGAAGAGCCCCAGGATCAGCTGATTCTCCACTGGAACAAATTTGAGTTGAAACTGGATCTTGTTGGAGATCGGTTTGGGAGATTAGCAGCGTGTACCGTAACCCTATCCCGCAATTGCTACAGTCATTTGTCTTATTTTAAAGCTGCACTGTGTACCTTTTCGGTTGGGGGTCTGTTTCCTGCTTGTTTCTATGGAGATGCCATTGCTTTGCTTCGAATGTTCCGCAGTGTGACATTAAACAGCTCTACTTTACATTTATTCAATTACAGGTGGTTTTAGAGCTCAAAAATACCTAGAAAAAACAGACATTCTGACTGTGAGCGGGGTCGCTTCTCCACAGATCTGACCTGTAACTTGGTCTGGTTTGGTCTCCATGAAGATAGAAAGGTTTAAAGCTATACTGTGGAACATTTCAGACGTCTTTACACTCGAACAGCATGTTGTATTAAATGTGAGGAGATTAGAGAACTTAGTGCCATAAATGTTGGTTGGATTCTGAGGGTCTCCACGTGGACTAATAGATCTCCTCCTCTTCTTCTCCTCCTTTTCTCCTCCTCTTCTTCCTCCTCTTCTCCTCCTCTTCTCTCTCCTCCTCTTCTTCCTCTTCTCCTCCTCCTCCAGTGGTTCTTTTTGTGGTTTGGTTTTTGGAGCTCTGCCACTGGAGGAACCTCTCATGGCTCGTAACCACAGCTCCTGTCCTCCTCCACTCCCTCCTCCTCTTCCTCCTCTCTCTCTCTCTCTCTCTCTCCTCCCACTCCTCCTCTTCCATATCCAGCCTCCTCTCCATCACTCCTTCGCTGCTGCTGCTCCTCCTGCTTCTCCTCCCTCTCTCTCTCTCTCTCTCCTCCTTCCTCCCATAACCGTCCTCCTCTCCATCACTCCTCCTCCCCTCTTCTCCTCTTCCCCCCCCTTCCTCCTCATCTCCTCCTCTCTCTCCTCCTTCCTCCCATACCCATCATCTCCATCTCTCCTCTTCTGTTCTTCCTCTTCTCTCTCCCTCTCCTCCCTCTCTCCTCCTTCCTCTTCCTCTCTCCTCCCTCTCTCCTCCTCCTCTGTCTCTCTCCTTCTCTCCCTGTCCTCTTCCTCTCTCCTCCCTCCTCCTCTCCTCTCTTCCTCATCCCCCCTCTCCTCTCCCTCTCCCCTACTCTCCCCTTTCTCTCCTCCTCTCCACTCTTCCCTCTCCCTGTCCTCCTCTTCTCCCCCTCCTCTTCCCTCTCTCCTTCCCTCCTCTCTCCTCCTCTCCCTCTCTTCCCCTCTCCTCCTCTCCTCCTCCCCCTCTCCTCTCCTCCCCTCTCCTCCTCCTCTCCTCCCCTCTCCTCTCCTCCTCTCCCTCTCCTCCTACCCCTTGCTCCCTCTCTCTCCCCCTCTCTCTCCTCCTCTCCTCCCCCACTCCTCTCCTCCTCTCCTCTCCTCCCCCACTCCTCTCCTCCTCCCCTCTCCTCCTCTCCTCTCCTCCCCCACTCCTCTCCTCCTCCCCTCTCCTCCCCTCTCCTCTTCCCTCTCTCTCTTCCCTCTCCTCTCCCCTCTCCTCCCCCTCTCCTCTCCTCCTCCTCTCCTCCCCCACTCCTCTCCTCCCCTTTCCTCCTCCTCTCCTCCCCTCTCCTGTCCCCTCTCTCTCCTCTCCTCTTCCTCTCCTCTCTCCCCCTCTCCTCTCCTCCTACCCCTTGCTCCCCCTCTCTCTCCCCCTCTCCTCTCCCCTCTTTCTTCCTCTCCTCTCCTCCCTCTCTCCTCTCCTCCCCCTCTCCTCTCCTCCTACCCCTTGCTCCCCCTCTCCTCCCCTCTCTCTCCTCCTCTCCTCTCCTCCCTCTCTCCTCTCCTCCCCTCTCTCTCCCCCTCTCCTCTCCTTCCTCTCTCCTCCCTCTCTCCTCTCCTCCGTGTGGATCGGCTCTACTGCTGCCGTTCATTTGAAGCCGTTGCAGACAGTTTGAAGTCCTCATGCCAGTTTGTGTGATTGATGACGGCAGTTATTATTGTCTGATGAAATCACAATTATTCTTAGTTTGCTCCCAGGTTCCAGGAACGCTCCAGGAGATGGCGTGTCACTTCAGTCCAGGAGATGCCAGAAAAGTTTGTTGGCGTCAGTTATTTGCTAATACGGCCTCAGATGTACATCATTATTCAGGGTTTTTCAACTTCTGACGACATGTTAAAGCTCCAACATTAAGCACAACAGACTCGTGAGCTTTTCTAATGTTGTTTCCTCCTCAAAAACACCTGGAGTTGTGTTTGTTTCATTCACATGTTTGAGGAACTCTTTATTATTAGTCTGTCTACATCTCCAAAGCTCCAAACGCTCTGTTCCACCTTGTGATGTCATGAAGCGGTAGTTTTCAAGTGAACAGATGTGTTTTTACCTTTAGTTCAGTAGAGATTTGCAATTCCAGGCCTGAAATGATCCAAATGATTCTAGTGAAGGTGTGTGGAGTTTAAAAACACAGTGGAGGGACATTTCAGAACATGTTTGTACAGATCTTAAAGGGCCCATATTACGGTATTTTCTGATCTCTGTTATAATGTCGTTTCCTCATCTAAAACACACAAACTCTGCATATTTAGGCTGAGTTCTTCTCTCAAACGGAAAACACTCCACACACCTTCACTGGAATCATTTGGATAACCTCAGATCTGGAATTTCCGATCTCTGTTGAATTTAAGGTAAAAGGAGCTGTTAATTTAGACTTAGACTTAGACAAACTTTATTGATCCACAAGGGAAATGATTTGGACAGTCGCTCAAACATCACAATATAATATAATAACAGAGAGTAACAAAAATAGATGGTGTAGCAAAAAGAGTAAGAGACAGAGACAGGTGTCAAATGAGACATAAATGTATATGTACAAGTCAAAATAAAATAGAAAAATAAGTAATAAAATATAAAATAAACTACTACTAAAATCACAGTTATAAACAAGAGATAAGAACGACATAAGGACATAAGGTTATCTGTTACTTAAGATTGAGTTGTTGTACAGTTGCTAACGTGAAATCATGACATCACAAGGTGGAACAGAGCATTTTGAGGTTTGGAGATGTAGACAGAGTTACTTAAACATGTGCAAATGAGAAAAAACACAACTCCAGGTCTGTTTTTGAGGAGGAAACAACATTGGAACTTGACTTTTTGCGCAATATTGGCCCTTTAACAGATTAATATGTTTCCTTTAAGATCCTTGTGAGCGTTTGCCCGGAGCACCTGAAGGAGCAAGGGTGCGGTCTATGTTCTGGAGCTCACAGCACAGAGGTGGGCAGGGGCGCGGTCTATGTTCTGGAGCTCACAGCACAGAGGTGGGCAGGGGTGCGGTCTATGTTCTGGAGCTCACAGCACAGAGGTGGGCAGGGGTTCGGTCTATGTTCTGGAGCTCACAGCACAGAGGTGGGTAGGGGTGCGGTCTATGTTCTGGAGCTCACAGCACAGAGGTGGGCAGGGGTTCGGTCTATGTTCTGGAGCTCACAGCACAGAGGTGGGTAGGGGTGCGGTCTATGTTCTGGAGCCTGGGGTTAAAGCTGATAATAACGATCACAGCAGGAGCACCACACCAGCTCCCGGCCGCTCTGCCTCTCCGCTCGGTGCTCGTTTGTGGCACAGAGGAGCCTCACTGCGTCGCTAACATCACACCAACCGCTCTGCAAAAAACAGAATCTGCCCGAATTCATGTTTAGGGCTGAGAATCACACGAATCTCACGATTTGATACGATACACGATAAATGGCTCACGTTACGATATTATTTGCACTTTTTTTGTACTTTTCTTTTCAACTTTATTCCCACAAACTACCACTTAAACTTTTACCTCAGGTATCCCACCAAAAAACATCAGAATTAGGAAAATATATGAATCTGTCAAATGCAGTTTAAAGATACACTGTGTAACTTTACGGGTGAAGGGTCTGCCGCTTCCTTGTCGCCATGGAGATGTTGCTTTTTTGTTATTTTGGAATATCCCGGTGTGGCGTTAAACATATCCATCTTGCATTTACTCAATAACATGGGTTTTTATTGAACTAAAAACTTTCTTTCAGTGAGTGAGTGGGCTCGCCTCTCCATAGATCTGACATATCTCTTGGCCCTGTGGTGTTATCTGCCGTTTCCGTAGAGATAAATACAATAGTAGCTCAGTTGGTAAGAGCGTTTGTCCACTGATCTGAAGGTTAGCGGTTCGAATCCCGCTCTCGACATAAAAAACGTCATTGGTTGAGGGTTCAGATCCACTGACCCACAGGTTGTTTAGGGTTAGGGTTAGGGTTTTAGCCTCACTATTTTTGATTTACTTTATTTAATATTCCTGCTGTCACTGTAGCTCTGCTTTTTGGGACTTTTGCATTCTCAAAAAATGTAGCTCGCCAGAACTCTAAATCGAGATCGTTTTTACAATGTGTGCACGAATTTTGTGGCAATTTTGCCTCCCGAGATCTTGTGGCACGAGATTTTGTTCCATCCCTAGAGAACAGCGACTGTATCTAATGAATTTTAGTGGATGTTTGGATGTATTTTGAATAGATTTGAGAATTGTGCTTAGAAGTATCATGATATATCACTGAATTGATTTTATCTTACACCGTCTTTACTGGGTGTGTATCTCAAAAACGTGAAAAACAGAACTAGTCCATTTCAAAGTTCTTCCTCAGTTACCTTCTGCATTCACTATCGTCTCATGCCTAATTTTAACCGATGAGGCATAGCTCGTCCCTTTTTACAGCGCTGGTGGTGGGAGGTGAGGCCGGGTGACGCAGAGCAGGTTGGGGGTCCGTCCTCGTGGCGTGACTTTTATGTCGGAGACTCGCCAAACACTTCCAGAGCGAGCGAGAGAGCGGGAGGAAGAGACCGGAATCAAACCCCCCACTGCTCCCAAACACGCCGCCAGGGAACAAGGAACGCCACGGGGTTCAAAGTCCCACAGTGACCGGCACGGACCCCCCATCACCCCCATCACCTCCCCCTCGCGCCCGCTCGCCTCTCCCCTGGAAAGAGGCTACGCTAATTAGCCAAGCTCTAATGAGACAGAATGGCAGTGATCTGGTGTGGCGCTGCGTCGCCAGGGGGGTGGGCGAGCGGGAGGGGGCGGACAGAGAGAGAGAGGTTGGTGCGTGCCATCTGTCCGCCCGCACCCGCCTGGCACGCCGCTCTCCGGGGAGGAAGCGGGGGCGGGGCAGGGGGCACGGGGGCGGGGCTAAAGAGAGGTACAGGGAGGAGTGCTCGACATAACTGCGGTTAAAGGGCCGACATCAAGATAAACGGACTCTTTGAACATTTCTTATGCAGTTATCCAGAATATTTAGACTTAGAATTAAAAATAGACAAATTTTATTGATCCACAAGGGAAATTATTTGGACACAGCAGCTCAAACATCACAATATAATATAATAATAAAGAGTAAAAAATATATAAATGGTAATAATAAATTCTAAATAAGTTGCAAAAAAATAGAGCTGGTGCCAAATAAAGCATAATTATATCAATGTATATGTAAAACTCAAAATAAAATAGAAAAATAAGTAATAAAAAGTCCTAAGGAAGACATTCCCAAAGCCAAAAGTTCAATGTCCGAACAGATCTGCTCCTTCACAGCGATAGTCCAGGATTACACCTCCTCTCGTTCACCAAAACAGCAATCCCACCGCTTCTTCTCACCGCTAAGGAAAGTGTCTAAGTCTTAAATATGAAGTTCTTCTGAAGCCAGGTCTCCGTGAAGCAGATCATACCGCTGACGGCGTACTTCCTCTGGGTCCGAACAAGCGCACACAGTTCATCGATCTTTTAACACGTCTCTCTCCATCTTAAGAAGGTTTAATCGTAGTCAAACTGAAATTTAAATGGACATAATTGGCAAATTACAAAGGCTGCGATTTTTAAGTGCTATAATAATTTAACTATTTTTATAAAGCAATAATGTCTTAATAATAATCCCTGTCCAATCCAACGTTATTATGTCCTTTGTACAGCACATTTTATAAACAAATCAGTTTCGAAAGTGCTTCACACGGCAACGTAAAACATTTAACTCTAAAAAGTCAGCAGGATTATGTTCAAACAAAAGGAACTAATAGAATCAATAGATAAAAGAATAATAATAAAATCAATGAATAAAAATAATAAAATCAATAAATAAAGGCAGTACTAAAAGAATAAAATAGATAAAAACAATAAATAAATGAAAAGCCACAGAATAAAAGTGGGTTTTAAGATGAAACTTAAAACTCTCCACTACTACACGTTCTAGAGTTTGGGGCCCGGTCACACAGAAGGCCCCGTCCCCCTTTAAGTCTCGTCTTAGGCCCCACGAGTTGGAGTTGGACCTCAGACCTCAGAGCGTGTGGGGGGTAAGTTTGGATGAGGTCCAAGACGTACTGTGGGGCCAGAACATTCAAAGCTTTAAAAACAAATAATAAAATCTTAAAATCAATTCTAAAATCAACAGGAAGCCAGTGCAAAAACGCAAAAACTGGGGTAATATCATTGCGTTTTTTGATCCCCGTTAATCCCCGCAGCAGAGTTCTGGACTAACTGCAGTTGAAATCTTCCACAAACAAAATCTCCTGAATTATTCTGCGTAAAAACGTCTAACCCTGTAGTTTAGATCTGTCCCAACATTTTCTGAAATGTGATTCTTGTTTTCATTTGTCAGTTCAGACTTCAGTCTTTTTGTCAGTGCTGGACGTGTTTAAAATGTGAACTTTGAACATGAATTGCAAATCTAATCGCAGTTGGAATGCTTGTCAGAAAAATTGCAGTTACATATTTTTTCCAATATTGTGCAGTCTTCATTTCCAGAGCTCTAAATGTTGGGTTCAACCACGTATTCCAGAAGAGCTCCTCCGTGTTTTTATAGTCGCCTCCTCTTCTTTTGGCTAATATTGATAATTTCATTGTCTGATTGCTATTGTGTTAACCTCGTTTAAACTGATTAAAGTACTAATGTAATGTTATATATGAGGATATGTGTAGAACTGTGTATTTTATGTAAAGGGCCATGTCATATAGAGTTATAGAGTCTTCATCAGCAGTTATTTGAGAGAAAAACAGCCTAAATATGCAGGATTTATGTGTTAAATGTGTGAACAATTAAAAAAAAAACACATCCCCCGTCTGTTTGTGATGAGGAAAACGACATTATAACATCAGAAAATAGCGTAAAATAGTCCCTTAAAATACAGTAGGATGTGATTTGTGATGAGTTTTGTGTGGCTGCAGTAGTTTCCCTCAGTGAAGCGCGTGATAATGAAAAGGCGTTAGCGTGCACGGCGCTCGCTCGTCTCATGGCGGTGGTACAGGAGGTGCAGATGGCTGACCTTTGTGGTGTCTTCTCGGGTTGGGACCACCCAGAGGCTGCGAAAGGGGAGCTGAACCGAGCACTAACCAGCATGCAAATCTGCACCGGAAACAGCGAGTGCAGTGTGGATCGTTTCAATTTGTAAACATGGAGACAGCGTAATACATAAAATGGACATAGCTAACCCGCCCGCCGCCACGTCACAAACAGGAAGTGAGCATGGGGACACTTCCAGCTTCATTGGCTCTGGCTCCAGCTGATTTAACATTGCAAAATTATCCCCCTCTCTCTCTCTATAACTGCTGCTGTCAGACTCATTATTTTGGTCTTAAAATCATCAATCAAACTTTATTTGTATCGCTTTTTATACATTTGAAATGCAGCACAAACTGCTCCACATGCAACAGAAACATTAGAATGATTAAAAACTACAGCGCCCTCTACCCCACTGATTCTTCCATGTTCACCAGCACAGACAGAAACATAAAGCTTCTAAAAGTGATGGTAAAATAATAATAATAATAATAATAATAATAATAATAATAATAATAATAATATAAAATAAAAAATAAACAATAATAATAATAATAATAATAATAATAATAATAATAATAATAATTTCATGTAATTTAAAACAAGTAAAAGTTTCTATTAAAAGCTAAATTAAAAAGATACGTTTTAAGTTTACTTTAAAAAATATGAACACTCACAGCGGACATCAGATTCTCAGACAGACTATTCCACAAACGGGAGCCTTAAAAACTGAACGCCGCCTCACCGTGAGTTTTAGTTTGGACTCTTGGGACAGTTAAAAGACAAGACCTGAGGACCTGAGAGTCCGAGAGGGTTCATATGATAAAAGCAGATCAGATAAATAAATAGGACTAAGACCGTTAAGAGCTTTATAAACCAATAAAAGAACTTTAAAATCTTTCTGAAGCTCACAGGAAGCCAGTGCAGAGAGTTTTGAAGTAGGTTTTGAAGTGGAGCTGTAGTTTTCTTTGGAAGACCAGAGAGGAGAGCTTTACAGTAATCAATTAATTGTATTAAAGTCTCTGCACTGGCTTGAGAGAGAAATGGTCTGACTCTGGCAATATTTTTTAGATGATAAAAAGCAGATTTAGTGATAGACCTGATGTGTGGCTCAAAGCTAAGCTCAATATCAAGAATAACTCCTAAACTAAACTCGCTTTACATGATCCTAGCGTTTTTATTTTGCTATTTTGTCCATTTATGAATTCTTATTCCTAATATGGAACTCCATCCTATAACGTCTACCCTCGGTGAGCTTCATTTGACTGGAGCCAAACGCTGTGGGTGACGTCAGGTTCTCTTAGTCCTCTTCTTTATACAGTCTGTGGTTTTATATGATCACTGGTTACAGTAAGTCAACATGTTTGCTGTTGTAAAGCAGTCGACTTTTCAGAGCTTTTAACTCTTACAGATGTTTCCTCCTCTGAAGTTGTATTGTTGTGATTCGTGCACATTTCGGTCATCTTTAACCGCTTAATTTCAAGACGCCATTTTGCCAATCAGCTCCCATTTTCACCTCCATCGGCACATGCCCATTTCAGCAGCATCATGTAGTCATTTTGGTTTAAATAAAAAAACAATGTGCAGATATCCGTAGGAGGGGCCCACAGCCTGGTTTAGTCCTGGTTTAGTCCTGGTTTGGTTCTATCCACAGGAGGGGCCCACAGCCTGGTTTAGTCCTGGTTTAGTCCTGGTTTGGTTCTATCCACAGGAGGGGCCCACAGCCTGGTTTAGTCCTGATTTGGTCCTGGTTTAGTCCTGGTTTAGTCCTGGTTTAGTCCTGGTTTAGTCCTGGTTTCATTCTATCCACAGAAGGGGCCCATGCGGCGCTTTGTCGTCATGTCGTTTACAGTCACGTCGGCTCCACTAAACTCAAGTTTTCTAACGTGGAAGTCAGAGCGTTTGTTTCTTTTATGAAGTCGTTTTAGATCAATATTGCGATTTAAAATGTCACAGTTATAACAGAACGATCCGCAGATGTCATAGATTATAAATTTAGAGCACAAAAAAAAACACAATATGTCGTCTTTTAAGGTGCACTATGTAACTTTTCCACAGTGTGACATTAAACAGCTCTACTTTATATTTATTCAATTACAGGTGGTTTTAGAGCTCAAAAATACCTAGAAAAACAGACATTCTGACTGTGAGCGGTGTCGCCTCTCCACAGATCTGACCTGTAACTTGGTCTGGTTTGGTCTCCATGAAGATAGAAAGGTTTAATGCCATAGTGTAGAACATTCCAGACAAAGCAATAACATCTCCATAGAGCTATAGATCCACTGATTGATTTAATCAACCACCCTACTGTCTGTCTTTTTGTTTGTGTTGATGTGTATTTTTGTATTTTAATTTTATTTTATTTCACTTTATTTTATTTTTATTTTATTTATCTATTTATTTGTTTGTTTGTTTATTTATCCCCCCTAAATTAGTATGTTTATTTTTATATCCACTCTCTTCCTTATTGTCTGTTTCACAAAAATATAAATAAAACAAAACAAAACAAAAAAAACAGAGAAAAGCATTTGACGGACCCTCCACCAGAACAGTTACGCAGTGCCGCTTTAAATAAGTCTGAGACATGTTTGTGCGGAGACGTTCTGTTGTTACGTGGTAGTTATGAATTGAAGACAGAAAGATTGCAGTAACCGGTGAATTAGAAGTGATAAATTGGAAACAAACCGTGACAAATGATAATAATAAACGTAGTTGTGATGAGCGGCTGCAGTGTGGCCCTGGGCTGGAGCGGGAGGGAACGCAATTAAATAATTTTATACTCGCGCACTTCAAAACCTTCCACACTTTGTAATCTTATGTCGAAATTACAAAGTGTGAAGGTAGATTCTGCTCTCCTCACTGCTAACATGACGAAACAACATAACACAGATCAGAAAATAGTGTAATACAGGCTCTTTTAAAGTGCTCTGTGGAACTTTTTGGTTGGATACATCACTGCTCTGCCTGGAATGTTCCGCAGTGTCACTTTAAACAGCTCTACTTTACATTTATTCAATCACAGGTGGTTTTAGAGCTCAGAAATCCCTAGAAAAACAGACATTCTGACTGTGAGCGGGGTCGCCTCTCCACAGATCTGACCTGTAACTTGGTCTGGTTTGGAATCCATGGAGATAGAAAGGTTTAATGCCATACTGTGGAACATTCCAGACAAAGCAATAACATCTCCATGGAGAAAAGCGTTTGACTGACCCTCCACCAGAAAAGTTACACAATGAAACTTTACACTTTAAAGGCTCCACTTGGTATTCATTATTATTATTATTACTACTACTACTACTGCTACTACTACTACTACTACTACTACTATTACTACTATTACTGCTACCACTACTACAACTACTACTACTACTACTACAGTATTAACATACATAAGGGTGAGTTGTACAGTTGTATGGAGTATTATCTGTTACATAAGGTTGAGTTGCTGTACATTTGTAGGGAATATTATCTGGATATTTTTGAGCTATAAAACCACCTGTAACTGAATAAATGTAAAGTAAAGCTGTTTAATGTCACACTGCGGAACATTCCAGGCAGAACATTCACATCTCCATGGAAACAAGCACCAGAAAAGTTACACACTGCACCTTTAAAGCTCTCGAGGCCCACACACCTCGGGCCCTGGGGACGTAACGATCCTGGCTGTTTATTAATTGATTTATATATTTATCGCTAGGGCCTGCGTGGTTATTCGGTTGCCATGGGAACGAGCCGAGGCCACATCCCGTGTTTTATTAAAGACACAATTTCTTGAACCGGAGAGCAGCTGTCTGAATAATTAATTTAGAATGAATTATCCAGCAAACGGTAAGTCGCCCCCTCCCTCTGAAACGAGCTCCTCTTATTGTTTAATGGACAGTGGAATTCCCATCAGCCCGTTTTACAGTGCACTACTCCCCACAGCCGGGCGGAGGACGCACTGAGCATGCCCAGTGCCACTCTCTGTCTCCCACTCTCTCTCTCTTTCTCTCTTTTTCTCTCTGTCTTCCTTGCTCCCCCTTTCTCTCTCCCTCTCTTTCCCTCTATCTGTTTCTCTCTCCCTCTTGCTCTTTCTCTCTCTCTCCACCTCCCTCCCTCTTCTCCCTTTCTCTTTCTCTCCCTTTCTCTTTTTCCCTTTCTCTTCCTCTCTCTTTCCTTCCTTCCCTCCCTCCCTCCCTCCCTCTACCTCTCCCACTCTTTCTCCCTCTGTCTCTCCCTCCCTTTCTCCTGCCCTCTCCCCTCTCTCCCTCCCTCTTGTACCTCTCTCTTTCTCTCCCCTTCTCTTCATCTCTCTTTCCCTCACTCCGTCCCCCACCCTCCCCCTCCCTCCCTCTCTCTTTCTGCCTCTCCCACTCTCTCTCTTTCTCTCCCTCCCTTTCTCCTCCACTCTCTCCCTCCCTCTTCTACCTCTCCCTCCCTCTCTCCTCCACTGTCTCCCTCCCTCTCTCCCTCCCTCTTTCCCTCCCTCCCTCGCGCCCCATCTGTCTGCCATCACCGCTCGCCCACCCTCGGCCGTGCCCGGACTGCAGCCAAATGCCTCTTCATTACCACCTCGCGTCCGTCCTTACACCAGGAAATGTCAGCCGGGGCGGCCAGCGGGCACCGAGCGGGCACCAAGCGGGCACCGAGCGGCACGGTGCTCTACCACCACCGCGGAAGAACTGACGTCACCCCCGGTGCGGCTTCTTTTATGACCACTGTAAATTTTCTAGTTTCATACATTTTTTTATTGACGTGTGAACAGAGAGAGGATCATTCAGACTACAAATAAATGCACTTTTTTCATTTTTAAGCAGCAAAAAACATTAAAAAAAACACACACACAAACCTTGAGTAAATTAACAATAAATAGGGTGGATAATAAAGATAATTAAAAAACAAAAAAGAAGGGAAGACAGCCGTATATTTTCAAACCCATTTCCTTTCACTCTGTGCACCTGATGCAAGCTATATCTCATTTTTACATTTTTAGAACACGTTTTTATTTATTTTCTTGTATAAAAAGTGTCAGCAGCTAATCAATCACACAAGTTCAGTAGCTGTCGTCCAATCAGCAGACGGAGATTTTTAACCCTGCCCCTTTTGACACTTTAAAAAAAAAATTCGAACAAAATAGCGAAATAAAAACACCAGGATCCTGTATCGCGGGTTAATACGAACATTTTTAAAAAACTGCAAAGCCGGACAGCAGCAGTTACAGAATGAGGGGTGATAATGTTTTAATGTAAAGTGAATTGGAGCCAGAGTGGATGGAGCCTGAAGCGCGCCCATGCTCACTTCCTGTTTGGTCAGTTAGTCCTTTTTACATACAGTTTGTGATGTTCTGTTCCCTCCAGGTCTGTTTTTGAGGAGGTAAAATCTTTCTACCATGGATTAAAGCTCACAGGAGTCCATTTTGCGTAATATGAGACATTTTTAGAACGTATTTTAATTTATTTATAATTTGCCTGTGTAAAAAGTGTCAGCAGCTCATGAATCAAGCAGGTTGACAAATGACGAATAATTAGGAGCTGTCGTCCAATCAGCAGGCGGAGATCTTTGGCCCCGCCCCCTTTGAGCTGAAATAATCGAGAGGAGAGTGTGCTTGCCTCTTCTCCTCTTCTCCTCCTGACAGACCACACAGGGCTGCCTCTTTTCCTCTTCTCCTCCTTTCCTCCTCTCCTCTTCTCCTCCTCTCCTCCTGACAGACCACACAGGGCTGCCTCTTCTCCTCCTCTCCTCCTGACAGACCACACTGGGCTGCCTCTTCTCTTCCTCTCCTCTTCTTCTCCTCCTCTCCTCCTAACAGACCACACAGGGCTGCCTCTTCTCCTCCTCTCCTCCTTTCCTCCTCTCTTCTTCTCCTCCTCTCCTCCTGACAGACCACACAGGGCTGCCTCTTCTCCTCCTTTCCTCCTCTCCTCTTCTCCTCCTCTCCTCCTGACAGACCACACAGGGCTGCCTCTTCTCCTCCTTTCCTCCTCTGCTCTTCTCCTCCTCTCCTCCTGACAGACCACACAGGGCTTGTTCTGAGGCCCGTTCGCTCTAATCTGATCAGGCAGGCAAATACGCCGGGAAAAGCGCTTTAATGATCCCTCTAATTACCTCAAGTCAATACCAACTGTATTATTAGACTCGGGGAAAATATTCCATTAGGGCTCCCCCCGTGGGAGTCCCCCCCGCGCGCGCTGATGTCACGCGCCGCACGCCCCCTACGCTTGTAATTAATTTTATTTACACACGCAGGAATGCACAAGGTCGCACCTGCAGCCCGGAGCCGCCCGCCTCGCCCGCCTAATCAGATCTGTCATAATTACAATTCTGCACGCTTCTGACACACGCCGAGAAATATTTCAATTTAACTACAGCCACCAGCGCAGGCAGATGCAGATGAGAGGAGCGTGTGAGAGGAGGAGAGGAGCGTGTGAGGAGGAGAGAGGAGTGTGTGAGGAGGAGAGGAGTGTGAGGAGAGAGAGGAGTGTGTGAGGAGGAGAGAGGAGTGTGTGAGGAGAGAGAGGAGTGTGTGAGAGGAGAGAGAGAGGAGTGTGAGAGGAGGAGAGGAGAGTGTGAGGAGAGAGAGGAGTGTGTGAGGGAAGAAAGGAGTGTGTGAGGAGGAGAGAGGAGTGTGTGAGGAGAGAGAGGAGTGTGTGAGGAGGAGAGAGGAGTGTGTGAGGAGGAGAGAGGAGTGTGTGAGGAGAGAGAGGAGTGTGTGAGAGGAGAGAGAGAGGAGTGTGAGAGGAGAGAGAGGAGTGTGTGAGGGAAGAGAGGAGTGTGTGAGAGGAGAGAGAGAGAGGAGTGTGTGAGGAGAGAGAGGAGTGTGTGAGAGGAGAGAGAGAGGAGTGTGAGAGGAGGAGAGGAGAGTGTGAGGAGAGAGAGGAGTGTGTGAGGGAAGAGAGGAGTGTGTGAGAGGAGAGAGAGAGAGGAGTGTGTGAGGAGAGAGAGGAGTGTGTGAGGAGAGAGAGGAGCGTGTGAGAGGAGGAGAGGAGAGTGTGAGGAGAGAGAGGAGTGTGTGAGGGAAGAGAGGAGTGTGTGAGAGGAGAGAGAGAGAGGAGTGTGTGAGGAGAGAGAGGAGCGTGTGAGAGGAGGAGAGGAGCGTGTGAGAGGAGGAGAGGAGAGTGTGAGGAGGAGAGAAGAGTGTGTGAGGAGAGAGAGGAGTGTGTGAGGAGAGAGAGGAGTGTGTGAGGAGAGAGGAGTGTGTGAGGAGAGAGGAGTGTGTGAGGGAAGAGAGGAGTGTGTGAGAGGAGAGAGGAGTGTGAGAGGAGGAGAGGAGAGTGTGAGGAGAGAGAGGAGTGTGTGAGGAGAGAGAGGAGTGTGTGAGGAGAGAGAGGAGTGTGTGTGTGAGGAGGAGAGGAGTGTGTGTGAGGAGAGAGAGGAGAGTGTGAGAGGAGAGAGAGGAGTGTGTGAGGAGAGAGAGGAGTGTGTGAGGAGGAGAGGAGTGTGAGGAGAGAGAGGAGTGTGTGAGGAGAGAGAGGAGTGTGTGAGGAGAGAGAGGAGTGTGTGAGGAGGAGAGGAGTGTGAGGAGAGAGAGGAGTGTGTGAGGAGAGAGAGGAGTGTGTGAGGAGAGAGAGGAGTGTGTGAGGAGAGAGAGGAGTGTGTGAGGAGGAGAGGAGTGTGAGGAGAGAGAGGAGTGTGTGAGGAGAGAGAGGAGTGTGTGAGGAGGAGAGGAGTGTGAGGAGAGAGAGGAGTGTGTGAGGAGGAGAGGAGTGTGAGGAGAGAGAGGAGTGTGTGAGGAGAGAGAGGAGTGTGTGAGGAGAGAGAGGAGTGTGTGAGGAGGAGAAGAGTGTGTGAGGGAAGGAGAGGAAAGGAGAGGAAAGGAGAGAGTGTGTGTGAGAGGAGAAGAGCCGAGCGCACAGGGACACATTAGTCCCATCCAAGTGCACTTCAGTTCTCCTGACAGGGGCACTTCTGCTCCTGCCGAAGTCTGCACCCGCCCAGTCCGGCCCCACATGGTACTGTATACAGACACAAAATATGACGAGTGTACACGTTTACTCCATTATGACATCATCATCATCATCATCGTTTAGTACAGCGTGTACAGGCCGGGACAGTGACCACAGACTGTGTAAAGAAGCGTTCAGCTCCAGTCAAATGAAGCTCACCGGGGCTAGCAGAGTTCCATATTAGGAATGGGATTTATTTACGGACAAAATAGCGAAACAAAACCTCCGGGATCATGTATCGCGGGTTAATACGAACATTTTAAGACCAAAAAATGAGGAGTCGTACAGCAGCAGTTACAGAGAGAGGAGTGACTATGTTTTAATGTAAAGTGAATTGGAGCCAGAGTGGATGGAGTCAGAAACGTGCCCATGCTCACTTCCGTAACGCGGCGGCTTTTGGGTTAGCTGTGTCCATTTATATAAACTACAGGGTGTGATGTGCTGTTCCCAGGTCTGTCGTGTGTGTGAATATATAAAATGGAGGTAAAAAACTGAAAATTTACCTCCATCGTGCATGTGAATGGTGGAGAAAGGTGCACTGGTTAAAGGTGCACTGCGTAACTTTCCTTTTTCTGCTTGTCTCCATGGAGATGTTATTACTTTCCCTGGAATGTTCCATGGTACAACATTAAACATATCCATCATCTTGCGTTTATTAATTACGGGTGTTTGTATTGTTCAAAAATACAATAATTCCTTCTGTGAATAGGGGCGCCTCTCCACAGATCTGAGCTGTAATGTAGCGTAGTGTTGTCAGAGTTAGTCTACACAAAGCAATAACATCTCCATGGAGACAAGCACGTAGCAGAACCTCCAGAAAAGTCACGCAGTGCACCTTTACTCGTCTCTCCACCGTAACGTGATGTGGCTCCACTGCGGCAAACTGGACGCCCATCTGCCCGGGCCCCGCACCGGAAACAGCCCTGATGCTCAAACATACGCGAATCTGCCGCAACAATAAGCAATAATTGAGTGCACGAGTCCTGACAGAGCTACACAAACAGAAACAGAGACACAGAGGGAGGGCAGAGGAAAAGGGGGTCAGCCGCCTCGAGTGAACCAAACTCAAACAACCACCGCAGCAGCTCCAGGTCTGCCGTTCCACCATTAAAATGTGTTTGTAATGAGAGACCTTTACATTATGACGAACATTCCAGGCGTCGGACATATTCAGTTCAGTTTATCTTTATTCCAGACTCATGGTCCATTTTTAAAACAAGGACAGTGACAATACAAAACAATAAACGTTTATGTTTGTTAAAAGACAGCCATACCAGTTGTCGTTTCTCACCTTGTCCTCACCTGCTTGGGTTTTCCCACACCGGTGGGATTTTAGAGAGAGTATAAGCCAATTACAGACAGAGGGTCCAGGCGCCTCGAAGCCAATCAAAGGAGAACACCCGGAATAAAGGATTTGCCCACATATATACAGCTTTCTATAGGACATCTCACTGTAATCTGACTACTTCTATATGTCCGAGATACAGACTTAAACATTCCCAGATGTTTATTAGAGTGAGGGGTTTCTCAGGTCATCATGACAGATTAATATGCAGAGGCCTCATAAGTCACTTAAAGGAGCTGTATGGTTCTCAAGGTTCAAAAGGTAAAGCCGATACTACAGTGTCTCCACTGAGCCTCACCCTCTGGAACTCTCTCCACCTTCACATCAAAAACTCAGACTCACTAAACACCTTCAGAAAAACTGCTCCAAACACCTTTTCCTCAGAGCCTACAGCGCCCCCACATGACCGTTCCTCATTACTTGTCTGTCCTGTTTTAGTTTGAGTCTTACTTTATTGTGAAGCGTCTTTGTGTTACAGTGACAAGCCCACGTATTCTTAATATTATTATTGATGTCGTATTGCACTGAATCTCATATTTGTGAGTGACATTATTATTTCATTGTCTGATTTGTTCAGTCTGCAGATAAAACTGTACATTAAAGTTCTTAGTAGAGCCGCACAGTGTTCACTCGTGCGGGAACAAACATCTCAGTCGCACTCGTCCATCGTGGCCTCCTCAAAACCACCCGCAGAGCCTCCTTCTAGGCCACCTGCAGTCTTTGCAAACTGGATTTTTTTATATAATTAATTTTACATATTTTTTACCGTCTTAAAGATGTGGAAAACTAAACAGAGCTCGTTCATTTTAAATGGTTTGCAGTGATTCAAAGTTATTCCTCATTTACCTTATGCATTGCGATGATTGTAATACAGAATTGTTATAATGTTGTTCCCTCCTCCAAAACAGACCTGGAGTTGTGTTTTGTTTCATTCACATGTTTGAGTAACTCTTTATTATTAGTCTGTCCACATCTCCAAAGCTCAAAATGCTCTGTTCCACCTTGTGATGTCATGTCATCAAGTTAACAGCTAATTTTACCTGTTGTTCAGTAAAGATTGACAATTTCAGGGCTGAAATTATTCAAATGACTCTAGTGAAGGTGTGTGGAGGTGGAACAAAGTGTTTTCTGTTTGTTTCTGAGAAGAACTCGTGCTAAATCTGCAGGTTTGTGTGTGAAACATCTGTGAATGAAACAAAACACAACGATGATGAGGAAACTACATTATCAGAAAATAGTGTAACAAGGGCCCTTTAATTATTCACCACGATGAGTTTATGCTGCTTTTCACAACTTTTAGAGGCTAGAGTGCCACGTTAAAGCTAGCAACAACTAGCATGTTAACACGCACGTCCTGATTGTCAAACTGTTTTATCGTATACCCAACCTGGAACAAATACAATAGATTTTAACATGTGATGTATTAGTTTTAACTGAACAAAAACTGTCTATTTTATTGGGCATTATAAAACCATTGACTTGCATAGTATTTTATATGGTGTTCCACAGGGCTCAGAACTGGTGCCATACATGTTTACTGTGGCAGTTAGACACATGGTTGTTAGCAGATAAAAACACAACAGAATCATCATAATTTGAGTCCAAAAGCTTGACTTAAACTGCTTTTAAGATCAGATAAAATATTTGTTTTCTTTTCTCAAACAGGCTGTAGTAATTAGCCAATTTGTCTTACGTATCGATGCACTACCGCTGGCTATAAACAGAACGCAGAGATTAAAAAACAGTCTATTTTTTTTTTTATTCTGCATAATTTTTCGCTTTTATTTTCCCATTAGCCTGGCATTGATTTGGATTTTTCCATAAATATTTGTACACAGATAAATTATTCAAATCCATGGCAGACTGAGTTGGACATCTTTTGCGATGACAGCCAGGCCCAAAGGAACTGCGGATTTGCGAGCAGAAGAGAATGACGAAAATGATGAAACTCTGGTGTGTACATTAAGCCATTTTCTCCTTTGAGGCGAGCTCTCGAAGATTAAAACTGAATCATATAATTCATCCGAAAACCGCATTTTTCATGATTATTACTGAAGCAGGTTGGTCGTGCCGCTCCAGATCGCACCAGCCAGATTGTCGTCTATTGCAAAGATCGGCGTTTTTGGAGGGGAAATTTGCCAGTCGGACTCAAACATGCCAAACAATTAATCTCTATTGGAGCAGGCACACGGAGCGAGCCTCGCCAAGGCGGGACCGCGTTTTCTGAAGAGGGGTCGTGACCTCTGCAGATACAATAAGCAACACAACAACAATAACAGACTGAGGCGCTCACTGTGGAGTCTGAGCCGCGTGCAGGAAACAGGCGGCAGGCGCACAATGGAACTGTCCGGGCTGGAGAGCTGAGGAAAACAGAAGAGACAGTGAAAGGAAGAGAAGGCGGAGAGCGGGTCAAATGCAAAGAGGGTTAAAAGTGGAGTGGGTGAAATGAAGAGAGGGTTAAAGCAGAGATGTTTAAACGTGGAGATGGTCAAACATAGAGGCGATTCATTGCAGAGATGGTCAAATGAGGAGAGGGTCAAGTGCAGAGGCAGTCAAATGTAGAGATGATTAAATGCAGAAAGGGTCAAATGCAGAGAGAGTCAAACGCAGAGAGGGTTAAATGCAGAGATGGTCAAACGCAGAGATGGTCAAATGAGGAGAGGGTCAAGTGCAGAGGTAGTCAAATGTAGAGATGGTTAATCACAGAGAGGGTTAAATGGAGAGATGGTCAAATGCAGAGATGGTCAAACGCAGAGAGGGTTAAATGCAGAGATGGTCAAACGCAGAGATGGTCAAATGAGGAGAGGGTCAAGTGCAGAGGCGGTCAAACATAGAGACAGTTAGTTACAGATGGTCAAATGCAGTCCAGGTCAAACGCAGAGAGTGTTAATCGCAGAGATGGTCAAACGCGGAGAGGTTCAAGCACAGACACGGTCAAGTGTAGAGACAGTTAATCACAGAGTTGGTCAAACACAGAAATGGTCAAATGCAGAGAGAGTCAAAAGCAGATATGGTCATATGAGAAGTGAAGTCAAGCGTAGAGGTGGTCAAACGTAGAGATGGTCAAATGTAGAGACAGTTAATCGCAGAGACGATCAAATACAGAGATGGTCAAACGAGGAGAGGGTCAAGCGCAGAGGTGGCCAAACATAGAGACAGTTAATCACAGAGATGGTCAAATGCAGAGACGGTCACAGAAGCTGCTAATGTGGATAAAGACACAAGGGACAGAGGGTGAAGTGATGATTGAACCAGCTGCCCTCTGGTTAAAGGGCACATGTTACAGACTACACCACTGTCGTCACCGTAGAAACGTCAGATCTAAATGTCCATGTAACATTCTGTTCCCTCAAAGCTCATTTGAAATCGTGGCTCTTATGGAACATCACGTGGTCAGAGTCCGGCCTCAGTCCCTGTGTCTCTGTACAGAACAGAACATCTCTCCTCACCTTATCCTCCTCTTCTCTTCTCTTCTCTTCACCTCCTCTTCTCTTATCCTCTTTTCTTCTCTTATCCTCCTCTTCTCCTTTTCTCCTCTCGTCTCCTCCCCTCTTCTCTTCCTCTTCTCTTATCATTTCCTCTCCTTTTCTCCTCCTCTCCTCTCCTCTTCTCCTCTTCTCCTTTTCTCTTAACCTCCTCTTCTCCTCCTCTCTCCTCTCCTTTTCTCCTCTTCTCCTTTTCTCTTAACCTCCTCTTCTCCTCCTCTCTCCTCTCCTTTTCTCCTCTCTCTCCTCCCTCCATCCCTCTGTTCTGTTGTTTACGTGTCTCCTCCTCCTCTCTCCCCTCTCTCTCCCTCTCTCCTCCCTCCATCCCTCCATCCCTCTGTTCTGTTGTTTACCGTGTCTCCTCCTCCTCTCCCCTCTCTCTCCCCTCTCTCTCCCTCTCTCCTCCCCTCCTCTCCTCCCTCCATCCCTCTGTTCTGTTGTTTACCGTGTCTCCTCCTCCTCTCCCCTCTCTCTCCCCTCTCTCCCTCTCTCCTCCCCTCCTCTCCTCCCTCCATCCCTCCATCCCTCTGTTCTGTTGTTTACCGTGTCTCCTCCTCCTCTCTCCCCTCTCTCTCCCTCTCTCCTCCCCTCCTCCTCCCCTCCCTCCATCCCTCTGTTCTGTTGTTTACCGTGTCTCCTCCTCCTCTCCCCTCTCTCTCCCCTCTCTCTCCCTCTCTCCTCCCCTCCTCCTCTCTTCCCTCCATCCCTCCATCCCTCTGTTCTGTTGTTTACCGTGTCTCCTCCTCCTCTCTCCCCTCTCTCTCCCTCTCTCCTCCCCTCCTCCTCTCCTCCCTCCATCCCTCTGATCTGTTGTTTACCGTGTCTCCTCCTCCTCTCCTCCTCCTCTCTCCCTCTCTCCTCCCCTCCTCCCCTCCTCCTCTCCTCCCTCCATCCCTCCATCCCTCTGTTCTGTTGTTTACCGTGTCTCCGGTGTGAGGCTCAGGCAGATGGAGAATGCACAGAGGACACAAACACTGCAGATGAAGTGAGATAAACACACAACAGCCGCACCTACATGCGTCTGATTCCATCAATTATAAGAGCTTGATTGAGATTTAATTCAGAGCTGGGCTTTAATTGCTAATATCAAAGCATAATTAAGATGATAAATCGTGAGTGATCTTATTGAATTATGGATTGAAATAGCGGAGAACCTGTAAATTGTCTGTGTCAGCTAAATAAGTGTTGTTAATTGGCCTCGAAGTTTGCTTTAGGTTTTAATGAAAATGAACAAATTGTTCTCGGTAAAGAGCTTTAAATGCCGGTATCTTGTTGTTTTGTAGCTCTGCTGCTTAATCATGAGTGGAGAAAATAGTGTGGGCTTAATTACATCAAATACTGTATATAACAATTACTTCAGGAACTGCGTTTGTACCAGTCGTATCGTGGAGTGACACGAGTCTAAAGTGTCACGGTGAAGAAAAAACAACACGACGATGAATAAATAATAAATAAAACCATTTAAGAGCTCTATTTTTCCACAGCCAATTAGACTTAGACAAACTTTATTGATCCACAAGGAAATGATTTGGACACAGGAGCTCAAACATCACAATATAATATAATAACAAAGAGTAAAAAATGTGAATAGTAATAATAAATTCTAAATAAACACCAAAAACGAGCAAAAGACATGTACATACGGCAGAAATACATAAATGTAAATGTACAAGTCAAAATAAAATAGAAAATAAATATATCAGTTATACACAAGAGATCGTAAAGAAAACGATATGATTGACAGGAGTATTATCTGTTACATAAGGGTGAGGTGTACAGTTGTAGGGAGTATTATCTGTTACATAAGGGTGAGTTGTACAGTTGTAGGGAGTATTATTTGTTACATAAGGGTGAGATGTACAGTTGTAGGGAGTATTTTCTGTTACATAAGGGTGAGTTGTTGTACAGTTGTAGGGAGTATTATCTGTTACATAAGGGTGAGTTGTAGGGAGTATTATCTGTTACATAAGAGTGAGTTGTAGGGAGTATTATCTGTTACATAAATGTAATTTGAACAGACAGAAGTAGAAATTCAAAACAGCTGTAATTCTTGAAGTTTTCTACCCACTTTATCCTCCCTAAAATTAAATTAAAATTGAAATGAATGACATAAAAATTCAAAAACATTTTCCTTTGGGATAAAACATTTTTATTTATTAGGGGTGGGACGAGACACAATTTTCTCAAGTCGAGACACACCACGAGATAAAGAGAAGACGAGATTTTGACTTAATTTGTAATAAATAAATAAATAATCAGTGTAATCCGTTTCACAATTTTAGCTTCAGTATTTTTATTTATTTTATGTCATACTTCAGCGGTCATTGTAGTACTGAATACTTTTTGGAACTACAGCTTCTCAAACGGTTTAACTCTTTTTTGTCTCTTTTTTTGTCTCTTTTATTATCGATCTTTTTGTGTGTGCGGCGGGGGCGGGGCCAACGCTCTCAGAACAGATGCTGATTGGCTCCTCTCGGCTAACCGTTTGATTGACAGCTCCGATTGAGTGTCTTTATCGTTTCAGTATCATTTGGGCCTGGTTCAATAGTTGTAGTTGCCTGAAGATGAGCAGAATATTTAGGTTCTTTTGAGCTCCTTTCTCAAACTGAAAACGCTCTGTTCCACTTTGTGATGTCACGCGGTAATACAGGAAGTGCTCCACACTCCTTCACTAGATTCATTTGGATGATTTCAGCGCTAGAATTTCCGATCTCTACCGAACAAAAGGTAAAAAGGATCTGTTAACGTGAAAACTACAGCATCGTGACATCACAAGGTGGAGCTTTGGAGATGTAGACAGACTAATAAAGTGTTACTCAAACATGTGAACGAAATTAAACAAAACACAACGACTTAAAGCTCACAGGAGTCCATTTTGTGTCACATAGGCCCTTTAAGTTTCAGTTAGTATCAGATTTTTTATACTTTTGACGATCCTGGTTCCGTTTTGGTGTAATAACACGTACGTGAACCTTGAAATCCTACACTTTCATTACAGAATGCAGCCTAAATTTAGTTATAACGCAGTGTTTTGTTGTTGTGTTGAGACGCCCAGACGCAGGTCGGAGACTGCGCGTGTTCCCCAGAGCAGAAAAGTCCAAACTGATGGACGTCTGTTGGTTTATTTGGTTTATTTATTGTTTGGTGACCGAGGTCAGCCTGATGGGCCTGATAAGAACAAATGAGATTAGAGGAGGTGTGGGGCCGAGCGTGTGACTGTCCCCGCGCTGTCCCCGCTCTGTCCCCGCTCTGTCCCTCTGTCTCCACTCTGTCCCCGCTCTATCCCTCTGTCCCCGCTCTATCCTTCTGTCTCCGCTCTGTCCCTCTGTCTCCACTCTGTCCCTGCTCTATCCCTCTGTCTCCGCTCTATCTCCGCTCTGTCCCTCTGTCTCCGCTCTGTCCCCGCTCTGTCCCTCTGTCCTTCTGTCCCTCTGTCCCTCTGTCCCTCTGTCCTTCTGTCCCTCTGTCCCTCTGTCCTACTGCACAGGGATGACTTAAAGAAGGCCCTGTGTGCTCATTATCAGCTTGTGACACACACACACACACACACATACACACACATGTATACTTACATAGACACACACACATGTACACACACACACACACACACACATGTACACACACACACACACACACACACACACACACACACACGCACATGTACACACAGTCAGTCTCTCATCAGGTCCACTGTTGTACTCCTGAATATTTTTATCCACACTCAGTTGCTATTTTTACACTGCAAACACACTGCAGTGCTCTTGTGTAGAAACGACTCGAGTTGAGGGTTTAAAGCCCCTGGACCATGTTTGGTACCATGGATTTTAGCAGAATGTGTCTTGCCCCAGGACAGATCTCCGTCCATCCACTGTCCCTCCAACAGTTTGTGTCTGAACACCTGGACGAAGTTCATACCCTGATGAAGGAAAGAACTTGTTTTGTCAAAATACTAATAAAACTGTTGGGACTTGGGAAAAAGAGGAAAACTCTAAGACATTAAAATGTAAAATAGAATGTAATTTTCAGCTCTTTCTTTAAGTTCCCACATGGTTCGATGCTGGTGTTGATAAAGTTCAGGATGACGTGCTTTAAAAGTTGTTCAAAAAGGTCAAATTTTGAGCAAACCTGATCTCCAAGTTTGTTCTTAGCAGGAAATGTTTTGTCCTGAAGTCACTTTGAGCGCTGAAATAATTACGAAAACCGGTCAATTTATCTAAAGCTTTTCCAAATCAAGATAAATATTAACATCCAGAAGGTCCTGGGTTTGATTCTGCGGAAGTGCGGGGCCTTTCTGAGTGGAGTTTGCATGTTCTCCCTGCGCCTGAGTGCCTGAAACATGGTGAAAAAGAGATTCCTAACGTCAGCGGGTCTGTCGTGGTGAAATAAAGGTCAGATTCGAGTGACGTCGCTCAGTCTCGCTCTTCAATCAGTCCATTGTCCTTCGGAATATTTCTATCTCCCCAGAAGGCTTCTATTTATACAGGCCTTTACAATGGAGCGCTGAGCAGTTTATTAGCTGTTTAATTTGGCACCTCCTGACCCCAGATCCACGGGCCACTCAGACTCAGACTGAGAGCCGTGTGTGTGTACGTTTGTGTGTTTGTGTGTTTTTTGTGTTAGTGTGTGTGAGACAAAAGGCTCGCGGAGGCTTCACTGCTAATCGCTGTTTAACGTGAACGAGAAACGAAGTGACAGTAACCTGGAGGGGGCAGATTATGGAGCGATACTGTCACAGGTGTGAGCGACACGGACCTAACCCGGGACAGAAGTGAGACGTGGACTTGTACGTGTAACGTCTATGGACCGGCGGGCTGCGTGTGCTTTGTGTTAAGACTCGTTTGTGATGATAGTAGTTATTTGATTATTGACGTTTTCCTCTCAAGTACTTTTACTTTTACACTTCGATTTTGAGTCAATTTCATTGTCAGTGAACGATGTTTATTCAAGAACATCTGCAGCAGTTTTCAGTTTTACAGGAATCACCATCAGGTTGAAGCTAAATAGATAGTTTTGTAATGTTTTAGACCATTTCGATTCTAATAAACTCGTGATCACGTCCTCTTGGCTTTGTCTTGATGGTTCTTTACCAAAAGAGACAAATATTTAGTTAGAGAACTGAAGAAGCAGCTTGGATGAGCTGCGAAACGTATTCGACCAAATAAACTTTGTCCAGTTGACAAACTGAATTTCTCCTTTTGCCGTGGATTCTACCTGGACGACTGAGGGATTCTACACACATTTAGTTAGAGTGAAAGTTTTGAAAGCTTTTGGATCTTCGTAGCTGTGACTAAACTACTATTTTTCGTAGGAATGGACGCAATTTGCCATTTTGTAATTAGCCTGCCTACATCTCCAGCGCTCAAAATGCTCTGTTACACCTTGTGATGTCATGCAGTGGTAGTTAAGTCAATGGCTCCTTTTCCCTTTAGTTTAGGAGAGATTGGAAATTCCATTGAGCAAAGAGAAAGGGTAGAGAAAGGTAAAAGGAGGGTAGAGGAAGAGAAAGGGTAGAGAAAGGTAAAAGGTGCCGTGAAAGGAGCTTGAAAACTACAGCTTTATGACATCACAAATTGCATTTTGAGCTTTGGAGACAGACAGATTAATAATGTAGGTTTACTCAAACATGTGTGAATGAAACCAAACACAACTCCTGGTCTGTTGCGACAAGGAAACGACATTAGAACAAAAATCAGAAAATAACGTCATATTTTATGGACCCTTTAAGCAACTTTAAGTCACTATTTTGCACAGTAGTCACTCTGAAAACCTCATGTTTCTGTAAATCTACACAGACAATACATCCAGAGCGGCTAAACTGTATCTGACTTCCCCTGACAGCAGAGTAGAGTAGACCTGCGCTGTTTGTTCATGAAGGGCCCTTAATGACGCGTACTCCAGACTCTGAAGGGCCCTACACTGTGTTTGTCCAGAGAGTCGGACACTTAAACACAAGAGCAGAAAGTTCCATGGTGCTTCTGAGCTGCAGTGAGAGCTTCAACTGACATTAAACAAAAAGAGAAAAGCCCGGTTTGTATTGGTTTAGTCAGAGCCTCAGCAACGGTCAACCTAAAAATATTAAGTACTTTCAAGAGTTAAAAATCCGATATTACGCAAAAATGACTCTTGTGAGTGTTAAGTTGTGTTAGAATGTTGTTACCGCCTCCAAAACAGACCTGGAGTTGTGTTTGGTTTCATTCACACATGTTTGAGTAAACCTATATTATTAATCTGTCTGTTTCAAAAGCTCAAAATGCTCTGTTGCACCTTGTGATGTCATGAAGTGGTAGTTTTCAATCTCCTTTTACCTTTTGTTTCAGCTCCTTGTACAGCACCTTTTACCTTTCTCTACCCTTGCTTTCCTCTTCCCTCCTTTTACCGCTCTCTTTTTCATTTTATCTTTGTCTACCCTTTCTCTTTCTTTACTCTTTCTCCTCTCCTACAGCCCCTTTTACCTTTTGTTTTGTACAGATTGGCGATTCCAGGGCTGAAATGATCCAAGTGATTCTAGTGAAGGTTTAAGGAGTTTAAAAACACAGTGGAGCACTTTTCTGAGAGAAGAACTCAACCAATCTGCAGGGTTTGTGCGTTAAACATGTGAATGAAACAAAACACAACTCCAGGTGTGTTTGTGATGAGGAAACGACATTAGAACATCAGAAAGATAATTTTATGTATAAATCCTAACCCTAACCCCTAACCCTGTAGTTCAGAGCTCTACAAACATGTTTCGAGATGTCCCTGTGTGTCAGATGCCCTCCCTGTCAAATACGAAGGCTCCCGGAGATGCCTAAAAAGTGTTTCTGTTCAAACCCACAGTAACATTTGCCATATTTGTCTGAAAAATTGCAATTAGACATCTCCCCAGAGCCATTCCGCCCAGTAATAACCATAAAATGCCAGGTTGACAATGTATTTCATCAGTCAAAGTTTTTGTTTGTCACCAAAATCCTTCACGTCCAAAACACACTGCCAGCTCCGCCGCTCGCTTCAACGTTTAATATGAAAAAATAAAAATGAAGGAAGCGCTATTATTTACTAATTTGCCGACAGAAACACAAATTGTACCCGCCTTTGCCCGCACAATCACACAAACCAAACTCTCCACCGCGCCATGGCCTGTCCAAAGAGCAGCTAACTAACGGCTGCTAACCACACAACGCCACGCTACTCTAACGCCGTTTCGGGTTCGTGCCAATCGCCAGCTCGCAAACTGTATACGAACAAAACAAGAAAAGAAAAGGATCTGACTCCAGCATTTGCCTAATAACTCCTGACTTTCTTCATCAAATGGGCCGTCTGGCAGCGGGCGCGGGGTTCACGCGGTGCCCGCCTGTGCGCTTGGCTCCGCTCGGGGGTCTAATCCTACCGGTTTTTGGGGAGTATTTGCCTTGGATTAGCGTTCTCCGGTAGTCTTTGCCTGGCTCTCCTCCTCCTCTCCCTCTCCCTTCCTTTTCTCCGCGCCGAATCAGCTGAAACACGCCGACAGCAGCAGCGTTCCAAATCCTTCAAATTAAAAACGCAACAATAAAAGTGGCAGAGGAACAAGGTGGGCACGCTCTCTGGACGGTACCCCGGGTTTGATGGGGGCTCTGGGGGAGGAGGGGCCGGAGCAGGGGAGCCACCAAACTGCTGTGTGTGTGTGTGTGTGTGTGTGTGTGTGTGTGTGTGTGTGTGTGTGTGTGTGTGTGTGTGTGTGTGTGTGTGTAATCCCAAGCACATGGAAGGTGCTGCCCCTCGCTGGCCGGGGGATTACAGCGCGCCCCTGACTCTATGCCAGGACACACCGGGGAGGCACCACACACACACACACACACACACACACACACACACACATACACACACATACACATACACACAGACACACACTGAGCCTGTTCTATAGACTGTGTGTGGTGTTGTGTTGTATTGTGTATTTCAATTAACAACTTTGTAATTAACAGAAAATAACTGAAAGGGTCAATTTTTACGCTATTTTCTGTTGTGTTTTGTTTCATTCACACATGTTTAACACACAAACTCTGCATAGTTCTTCTCTCAAAACAGAAAACACCCTGTTCCACCTTGTGATGTCATGTGGTGATACAGGAAGTGCTCCACTGTGTTTTTAAATTCCACACACCTTCACTAGAATCATTTGGATCATTTTTTTCGGATCTGGAATCACCAATCTGTACGAAACAAAAGGTAAAAGGAGCTGGAGAAGGAGAGGGGAAAGGGTAGAGAAAGAGAAAAGGTAAAAGGAAAACGAGAGAGGTAAAAGGAGGGAAGAGACGGGGTAGAGAAAGGTAAAAGGAGCTGAAACAAAAGGTAAAAGGAGCTCGAAACCTACCTTTTTGAGCATTTTGAGTTTTGTAGCTGTAGACAGATGATAATAAAGGGTTACTCGAATCGTGTGAATGAACCAAAACACAACTCCAGGTTTTGTTTTTTTTTGATGAGGTAAGAGCATTTTAACATGGCTTTTAAGGTTTAAACTGGAGACCCTTACCTGATAGCAGCTGTGGTTGCTATGGTAACACTTAACTCACCATTTTTCACTAGTATTTGATTGTGAATCACGGTTTTTGGCCCGTAAATGAATAGGCTCTCATTGCTGTGAAATTTCAAGTCCAAAAGTACCATAAATTCCTTATTCTTCTGCATAAAAACAGTTTAGATCTGTATAAACATGTTCTGAAATGTCCCTGTGTGCCAGATGCCCTCCCTGTGTCTGTGATTCTTGTATTATTTTGACAGTTCGGATTTCAGTCGATTGACAGTTCTTTTGGATGCGTGTTAACGTGAGCTTTGAACAGATATCGTCATAATTATCAGTCTTTATTTTCAGAGCCCAAAGTCCTTTCCAATAAAACCAACACAATATAAAAACACGCAAAACATTAAACACTGAAATAAAACAAAGTGAAAAGTGTCCGTGCAGTACTGTGTATTAAAGCCAGTCAGAATAGATGAGATTTAAGCCTCGATTTAAACAGGACAAAGTCTGTGACAGTGGCAGATCAGGGGGAAGTTTGTTCCAGAGTCTGATTTATTACATCAATCATCAATCAAATTCAATTCAATGCAATATTTTCCCAGATCATTGAGTTTTCCCCATACTTCCTTATCCCATACCTCCTTGACCCATACCTCCTTTGGCCCATTCCTCCTTTTGTCCATACCTCCTTTGGCCCATTCCTCCTGACACTGTATGTTTTGTGTTTTGTGTGTCCAGGGCTGGCTGTGTGAGCTGCTGCGCTGGAAGGAGGACCCGACCCCCGAGAACCGCACCCTGTGGGAGAACATATCCACCATCCGCCGCTTCCTCAACCTGCCCCAGGGTGAGCGTGACGCCATCTACGAGCAGGAGAGCAGCGCCATGCAACAGCACCACAGCGAGAGGCCCACGCATCTGCTGCACCTGTCGCAGGACCAGATACAGGTACACACACACACACACCTGCTGCACCTGTCGCAGGACCAGATACAGGTACAAGCAATCAGTGCAGCTTTATTTCCAGACTCCAGGAGGTCCACAGAGAACGCACAGGCTCTGCTCAAAATGACTTCTTACGATGTTCATCAGGATTTAACTCGTCTTTAATTGTTTAGAATTAAGAATTAAAAAGTCATTGATTATTGAACTGGTTTTACTAAAATTATTGATATTTAGAAAATGGGTCCTAAAATAAAATGAACCGCTTTACCACATCCAGCGATCCGGCTTTTTCAGTTCTAATACTGTTTTTAATACTGTGGCTTTATCAGTCGATACCAGTGCAGAGACTAAAAACAGCATTAAAAACTACAAACCGATATTTGGAAGCCGATATCTAACTGGTGCATTCATTCAAACTGAGTTAAAATTTAAATTTTGAATTGAAAAGTAGTTAAATTTGGACAGGATTTTTAAAAAATCAGACGAAAAACCAGCGTCATCGGAGAGGATTTTTATCTCAACGCAAACATCACACGACTGTATACGGTGCAGCCCTCATGTCTCACTGTCTCGTACTGAGGAACACAAAAGTACACACACACAGAGTACACATATGTAGTGTGTTTGTGCTGTAAACAGGAGCAGGCAGAGTGTGGAGCATGTTCACACACTCACAGACGCACAAACACACACACACACACACACACATACATGCACATCTGACCTCACGCTCATATGGATTTGGAAATGATCTACATCATAATAAAGCCCCTATGTTACTCTAAACCACTTTCCCTGAACGTTGGCCCTCATAAGACTCAGAAGCGCCGGCAGCTCTTGTTTTAGCCTCATTTGAACTGCTCCAGGGCACTTTGGCATGTCAGAGCCGGATCATGTTAGCAGCAGAATGAACTCAACTCAAAACTAAGGAGCAAAGGTGACATCAGACTGTAGGTATATTATATTTTTGAATTATTTAAAAATATCAGTGTCTGGAAAGCGCGATGTGCAGGTGTCTATAGGAGGTGCTGACAACTACAGATCTTTGTGACGACGTTTTCTAATTCAGAAATCAGTGAACCTGTTTCCTTTATTTGTTGTTTTAATAATAATAAGACGCTTTACATGACGAGACAAACGGAGGCAAACAAAAGAAATAAGAGAATTAATGAAAGGTGCTTTTAAACGATGGGTTTTCAGGGATTTTTTTAAACATGGGGAGTGTGGGTGAGTCTGTTTGGGCAGGGAGGTCCAGTTCTGGTGATGGTGGGAGAGGGACAGGAGGTTGGTGTCAGCTGATCAGGGGGCCCGGGTGGAGGCCAGGTTATGGAGGGACTTGAACACAATGGTAAGGAGCTTGAATTGGATGCGTTGGGGGATGGGAAGCCAGTGGAGATCTGCAAGGGTGTGGGCGAAGAGGCGGCAGCAGAGTTCTGGATGTACTGGAGTCTATTGAGGAGGTGACAAAGGTGTGGATAAGGGTTTTAGCTGGAGTTGTTCCAGTACTGGTATCGGCAAAAGCTCCGATATCGCACATTTTTCAGGTATCGGCGAGTACTCAGACCAAATAACCGATCCGAATTTCGAATCCGTATTTTCCTGAATGAGAACTTGATGTGAGTCGCTGCTTGGTTTTATCGGCATTGTGGTATAACGTCCAAATGCTTAAATCATCTTAAATCAGCACTACTTATCGTCAAAATCATTAAACATTTCACTGAAAAAACAAACGGTATCGGAACAACACTAGTTTCATCAGACTGATTTTAGAAGAATATTGCGATTTAAAATGTCCAGATTAAAACAGAATGATCCACGAGTGTCAGAGATTATAACGACAGAGCAGACACAAGCACAATATGTCTGCTTTAAGACTTTAAGGACTTCAGTGAGCCTGGATACCGGTTCTTTGTGAAACTTGTTCTTGACTCGTGGTTCAAAATGGGTCGCTAAAAGCCTACCGCAAATGGATGTAAACAAAAAACTGCTTTTCAGCAACCAGCAGATCAATACATTAGAGGATTCTTAATCAGTGGAAAAGTTAAAATCCGTCTCAACTCCGCGCATAGAAACACACACATCTAAATAAAAAAAAAACAAAGTGAATAAACAGACCTAATGAAGAGAAGTGTTGATAATTACACTTATAGATTCTGTTTGGCTGCTTTTACATCCTCACTGTAGAATTAACCCCGCGCACATTGTTCCCATAATAACTCCATTAAATCAAACACAGCTGCCTTTGAACAGCCACTGTATACCGAGCTAATATCCTCGCATTTCTGTACCAGCGAAACCTCAACAAACACAATTTCTTTTATTTCATCTTCATTTCCAGCCAATTATCCTTAAAGCCGACCGGGTGTGTGTTGCTAGTTTAATTACAGACGCACAGCACTTAAAAGTTCCTCTCTCCCCTTCTCTCTTTCTCTTTCTTTCACATCTGAACTTCTCCTCACCGCTACCACGACAGCTGGTACGCAAACGAGCGCGCACGCCGGACCAACTTGTTCATCAGGCCCAATAATACTTCTATTAAAAGTGCGGGCCACAGCTGAGCGCCATTAGCGATGTGGTTAGCGCGCGATACAGCACAAAGGCGCCCATTTAGCTAGCATAAATAAGCTAACGAGATTTGGGCTACAATCGCGGCCTGTGGAATGAGGGAGTTTTGGACGTTCTGGTAAACGGATAAAAGGATGTTATTGGTGTTTTAATGCTGCGGATTAGAGGTAACCAGATTATGAAGCTGAACACGAAGGTGGTTTTGGATTTGGGCAAAACTGGATAGAAAAACGAGAAGGTGAACGATCAAAAATAAGTAGCTTGTGTTCACGTGATATCAGGACATTCTTAAATCCTTTAGTTTGAAATTTGGCTGGAGTTCAGATCAGTTTTCTATAGTGGAATTTGGGGTGTGCAAAAATATCGAAATACAAAAATGTCGGTATATTCTAAATTTGGTGATATAGTTTTGTTATTGTGGGCTGATGAGTATTTTTTTATTTGTTTATGCAATACACTTGACATATTCACTGATGATTAAAACAGTATTTCATAGTATTTCAAAAGTATTCCATAATAAGTGTATCGCCATGTTGTGATAATATCATATCGTGAGCCATGTATCGTGTATCGCATCGAATCGTGAGGGACTCTGTGATTTCCAGCACTAGAATTTATCCTTGTTTAATATCTCTGTAATTATACATGAAACGAACGGGAAAAAACACCTTCTCTCTCAACACAAAAATGTAATTATTTCATTTAATTGAATTCAGAAAGTGGTGTCATGATTCAGTCTTAAAGAATTGATTATTGTCAGGACTTTAAAGGAACTGTGTGTATCCTGCACTCATACTGTTTAAAGAGCCACTATACACCAAAAACACTTTTTTTTACTGATTAACTGTGTAAATGGGTCTAAAATAGAAGTGTAAACCTGTCCCTGGCCTTATTTTGGCATTTTATTGCAGAGTTGTTAAAAATCCGTGTCTGTACAGGCCTCTTTAGGATCAACTATGGCCAGAACATTTGAATTTCCGAGTTGGACAAACGGCCAGTGGGTCAGATGCAGGTTGTTACGTGACAAGCCGCTCACGGTCTGTGGGCGGTACGTGAGGAGCCGCTCTTAGACCCGCTCCATGGCCAAACTGGTGTCGCCGTCACTCTCCATTGGCAGTAGCTCTTCTCGCTCTCACTGACCAGCGCCGTCACCCGGCTGTCACTCATAGGTCAAGCCCTGCCTCAAACCATCACCCCACCCGCGCTCCCCAATCTGCCGAGCACCGCCCACTTTGTTTGGAGTTCACTCTTGCACAGGCTTTAGCGGCTCTTTAAAAAAATAAAGTTCCATAATCACATCTGAGCCTGTGTGTCCAGAGCTTCACCTGCAGATAGAGACACAGAGACACATCCAGGTTTGTCTCAGTCTCCGTTTATGGACAGGCTCATGTGGAAGATCAGAACCTCCAGAATTCCCTCCCTGAGCTGCTGAGGCTGGAGCTCAAAACGCTCTGTTCCACCTTGTGATGTCATGAAGCGGTAGTTTTCGAGTGAACAGCTCCTTTTACCTTTTGTTCAAGAGAAATCGGCAATTCCAGGTGTGAAATAATCCAAATGATTCTAGTGAAGGTGTGTGGAGTTTAAAACCACAGTGGAGCACTTTATGTATTATCGCATGACATCACAAGGTGGAACAGAGTGTTTTCAGTTTGAGAGAAGAACTCAGCGTAAATCTGCATCGTTTGTGTGTTAAACATGTGAATGAAACAAAACACAACTCCAGCTCTGTTTGTGACGAGGAAACGACATTAGACATTATGGGCCCTTTAATTTTATTGTAAATGTATTTATAAGATTTAAATATAAAAACACCTGCATGCAGCAACTATAGACACATTCTGCTGCTGCACCCACTTGATTATGAAACACCCATTGTACAGCGTGAGTCAGGAGTGAGAGCAGAAGAGCGGCCATTTTGTGAGGTCAGGGGGCCCCATAGAGTCCCACTTGGGCCCCTGCATTCACAATGAGACAAACGTAAGTGCTGTTTAGACTAGTGCGGTCTGGGACAGGATTTAAACTGTCGTCCAATCAGAGGCAACATCCAAACCAGGCACCAGGACCGTGTGTTTATGAGGGAACAGAGGGCCACGGGACTTTTCACACAGCGCTGGAGATGCAATGAAAGTGCCGTGATAAGTGGCCCCTGATAACAAACTCTGCTTTATGGCTCTGTGGACTTGTGTATTGTTAATGTGTTCCACTTATAGTCCAACAGCGTTTTTCATAGGTTTTCTATTGAATTTGTTATGGGAATATCAGGCGTCTGGAATGTGAGTGACGTAACACAGAGATTTGTATCTGAGACATTGTGGAGTGAATGTGGAGTGAAATGGGGGCAAGATTAGATGATCGTGGGTGGTGGGATTTTCTGTTTCAAAAAATCAACAATGACAGAAGAGTTTAGAGTCTCACAGCTCCTCAGTGTCAGATATTATTATGTCAATACTCAATACTGACACCGGTTTTATTGTTGTAATGCTTCATTCAGACCAGTTTGCTATAAAAATAATGATAATTGTAAACTGTACACTCTGGAAAAGTCTCTAAAGCACAGAGGGAAAAAAATATAACACAGACAAAGGCACAGTTAAATCTAAATCTGTATTTAGAAGCCTCCAGTCACAATATTTGAACCTTTATTTGACTGATACAGTATTTAAAAAGTCCCAGTGAGAATGTGTTTGAGTTATATAGGGCTTTTTTGGACACTCAAAGACACTTTTATTCCGTCCACATATTATAAGACTATTGTAATGGACGTGAGGCTGCCAAACTGCACCATTGGCCCCTCCAATCACCACCACTCACACACCACCTTCATACTAGGCAACGTGGGTGAAGTGTCTTGCCCTAGGGTTACTGGCGCCTCACTGTGGCCCCTGGTATCCCCAGCGCTCTTCCTTCCAAGTACTAACCAGACCCCAGAGACTGATTTAATTATATAGATAATATCTTTGGCTGAAAATCTAGTACATTTAAAACAACCAAACTTTACCAAAGTGCAACAGTAATAAAACAAGAACGGTTTAGATATTAAAAATATATGAGGTTTTCTGATTATTCTGTAAGAACACAACTGTCTCCAGAGTACTTTTTTTTTTTTTTTGTATTTTATTTAGAATTCTTGATGTATTCTCTTTGAATAATCTTGTGGTTTGTGCTCCTGCAGGCCCAGTCCCAGAGCCAGCACCCGCCGCCCCTTTCTCTGCAGCTGCCCTCCCAGGCGGTCCTGCCCCAGCCCGTGCTCCCACAGCCGCCCCTCCAGCCCCAGCAGGGACCCCGCCTGCCGCCCCGCCAGCCCTCCACCGGCTCCCCCGCGGAGAGCCCCGAGGACTCGGAGGGCTCCAGAGCCTCCAACAAACCGCGCTCGTCCGGGGCCAAGATCTCCCTGGAAGCCCTGGGCATCCTCCAGAGCTTCATCCAGGACGTGGGGCTTTACCCGGACGAGGAGGCCGTACACACCTTGTCCGCCCAGCTCGACCTGCCCAAGCTCACCATCATCAAGTTCTTCCAAAATCAGCAGTTCTACGTCAACCAGCCCACCAACCACAAGGGGGCGGCGTCCGGCAAAGAGCCCCGCCCCCACAGCACCAGCAGCAGCGCCGGCTCCAGCCCCGCCCTGGAGGAGGAGCTGACGGACTTCAGGGAGGTGAAGGAGCTGGACGAGAGCACCCAGACCGACCACAGCAACATGTTCAGCGTGAAGATGGAGGAAGGGCGGGGGAGCGAGGGCCAGCCGGAGAGCGAGCACAGCACCGAGTAGAACCTGAAGGTCACTGGAGCAGAATGGGTCAGTGAGGGACAACATCTGAGGAGAAGATGTTTATATTTGTATCGGCAAAGCACTTGCGTTTAAAACATGTTTCATACAGAGACAATGAAGCAAAAGCACTGGAGTGATGAGAGTTTGACTGTAGCAGACACACAGACGCCAGCCTGACCTGAGCTGACCTGAGCTCCCGTGGGACCTGAGCTCCCGTGGGACCTGAGCAGGAGCAGAGACACTGGGGCCTCCTGTAGTATTGTGTATTATGCCTGTACAGACTGAAGCTCACGCAACACTGCACCACGTCATGCTGTGGATGTCTCCCTTTTACACTGACGCTTCACTTTTTCACACACTGAGTTCACTGATTCTACTGATTTCACTGATTCTACTGATTTCACTGATTCTACTGATTTCACAGTCCTGCACTTTGTCGGGGCGGCCATAGGTGTTTGTGATGTCCAACCAGACTTTTTTAAAACAGAAAATGAATTCAAAGGACCAAGTAGTTGACCAGGCCTTAATCATGAGGTAGAAATGTGGAGCCTGCTGGATCACCATGGACAGCTCAGTCTTTACATGTTTGTTAGGAAAGAAATATAAATATATATAAATACTTATAAATATAGACATATATTGTAACTGTAAAATACAGTCTTAAAGAAACTATGCCAACAAATGCCTTGTACTATACGGCACTGCCGAAGTTACATTCTTTTGCAAAACCTTTGTCACTGTAACTTTACAGCAGCTTATGGAGACTGGTGGAAACGCACATCCAGAATGAGAATAAAGATGTCCGCCCACCCGCACAGAGGGGACAGGGAGTTGTTCAATCAATTAGAAAAGATCTTTTCTGTGGATGATCAGAGGGAAGATAAGGCCATGTGCACACGCCTGAGGACGCAGGTGTAAAGGTCCACTGTAAACTCAGATTCACTCACTGCGGTTACATGCACAGGGTCGTCCGAGAGCGCCAAACAATCAAGTCAAATCATCTTTACACGAAAGCTCTCAGACTCCGGTCTACAGCAGGTCCGGTCTACGGCAGGTCCGGTCTACGGCAGGTCCGGTCTAGAGCAGGTCCGGTTTATGGCAGGTCCGGTCTAGAGCAGGTCCGGTTTATGGCAGGTCCGGTCTAGAGCAGGTCCGGTTTATGGCAGGTCCGGTCTAGAGCAGGTCCGGTTTATGGCAGGTCCGGTCTACAGCAGGTCCGGTCTACAGCAGGTCCGGTCTACAACAGGTCCATCCTACAGCAGGTCCAGTCTAGAGCAGGTCCGGTCTAGAGCAGGTCCGGTCTAGAGCAGGTCCGGTCTAGAGCAGGTCCGGTCTAGAGCAGGTCCGGTCTACAGCAGGTCCGGTCTACAGCAGGTCCGGTCTAGAGCAGGTCCGGTCTACAGCAGGATAAAGAACTGAATAAGTGTGAAGGGGGACTACGAGGCGTTCAAGTGCTTCTAGTATTTTAACCTTAGCACTAAATTTTAATGAAAACAACTATCAACATGTATAACGATACTTTTAGCAAACACACAAACAACATCTCATTTACGTTGAGAATTTGATTTTCAGACATTATTCACAACAAATGAACACGAAGCTCCAGGAGTTTTTACTTTCACTTTCACATTGCGTCCAAAACAACGAAACAAGACTGCTGATCCAAAATGTCCAAACTTAAGTCTAATGTTCTCCTGACTATTTCTTACCCTGTGCAGTTGAACGCCTCTCCCACTCCGCTCTGCTGCAGGTATCCGAGTATTACAGACTTCTCCCGATGTTTTTGAGGGTCACGTCACCTCACCACAATCACAGTCCCCGGGTTTACGTCTGTAAAGTTTGGTTTAAATTGGACCAGGCGTGTTTGTTTGCTGTTTCCTGGTGTGCATGTAAACGCAGTGAGGGTTAAACAGGAGACGCTTTGAGGACGTACAATCAGATCTCACACTGTTACTATGCAAAACCACCACACAAACACCACACGATGGACCCAATGCAACGTTACTACAGTTCTTTATGGCACAGTGCCGGGCAGCCTCATGTCATTTTACGATATTCCACTGTACATGTACCATTCACTTTACACACGTGACCATAGACTGTATGTATAAATGGACATGGCTAACCCGCTAGCCGCCGGTCTGGCTCCAAATTACGTTCTATTGAAAAAATATCACCCTCCCTCCCCCAGAGTCGTCATTTTGGTCTTAAAATGTTCGTATTAACCCGCTCTACATGATCCCGGTGTTTTTATTTTGCAAATTTGTCCGTAAATCAAGATAAGAACATTAACAACCGACAAATTGCTCGCCTTCTTTTGCCGGGGTTGCTCCTGTTAGCGTTAGCAACAGGTTTGACTGATTGTGTTGCGAAGAGAAGGGGCGTTGCCTTCAAAAGCCTCGCCCCAGATTGGCTGTTCTTTGCTGTGATACTCGTGTTCGGAATAATTCTAAATATGTATTCTAAATATGCTATAAACAAATTCGTCCCTGTAGCTGCTAGCCTTGATGAGCTTCATTTGACTGGAGGGTCACACTCACTTAGTCCACTTCTTTATACAGTCTATGCTTGTAATCTAATCTCACTGGAATAAAGTTCTGCTGTCCGAGTTCAATCTTCAAACATTTTTATTTCATTTAAAGTGAAATTAAACGCCAAATCCTTTTTTTTTTTTTTTTTGCTACTAAACTGCGTACGTGGTGTTTTATTAGTGTCCACTGTTCCTGGTATTTTTTTTTTTTTGGCTGTTTTAGAGTAAACCAGGTACATTTGCAGTTTGAATGTGCTGCATTTAGTGACCACTGCAATTCCAAGCACTACGCAACATCACACAAGACTGCCCCGGTGTTTGTAACCAGAAACACCTGGCTGAAGAGGCGGAGTTTAAAATGTGGATACCTGTTAGACCAATCGCACTGCTCCCTACACTTCCAGACTCTAAACTCCGCCCACAAACACGTTTTCGACAGAGCAGTACCCGGAGGACTAAAGGGGAGAGTGGGGCGGGGTTTGGAGGTAAAAGGAACACTGCGATTGGTCCAACAGGTGTCCACACTTCAAACTCAGGGCAGTCCTGCGTGATGTCACATAGTACTTGAAGCAGACTCCACTGAAGCCAGCACCAACGGCAGATTTAGCCGTTTTTGACCAGAACACTGCGAATTTACATAAAAATTCTCAAATTAAAACTACTAGGAACACTACACAATGCTCTTAAAACACCATATCCACAGTTACGTTGTGAAAAAAGTGGATTTAGTGTTTAGTTTCTTTTTTTTTTTTGTCTGTTTTTGCGATAGGACAAACTTAGTAAACTCCACCCCTGCGCTCTGCTCATTTCAAACTCCTGACCTGCTTCGAGAGAGTCTTTATTCTCAACCTGGCCGTGCAGACTGGGGCTCCACTCCTCTAAATGTGAATCCACTATGTCCCCGTGTTATTTATTTATAACGCTTCCATGCAGTGTTTCCGATGTAATTACCTTTTGAAAAATATGACTTATTATTCCATAGCGCTTTTTGAATCCACTTTTGAATCCTTGTTTTTTTGTTCCTATTTATACATTTTGATGGGCAGTAAAAACAAAAAGTGTCTTAAACGTTTTCAATGGACTGCTTTAAGAGTTGCCTATATTACAAAAAAAAAAAGTGCTGTATCTATGTTGAAACGCTACTTGCTTCATTATGTCGTATGCAATCTTTCCTATCATGCAAATAAGCTTAGGTACAAGGACCACTAGGCTAACGGAGGGGTGACATATGCAAATCTGAGTAGTGGGAACGCGGTCTTCCTTTTTTGGGGTCACCGAGGGACAGCCCTGTAAAGACAAAACGTGTACAAATATGTTTTTTTATCATTTCAAACCAGAACTCCTGTTATTTTGTTACGACTGACTGTTTTTCTAAGTGTTCCATGGGAGTGCTTTGTATCGTCAGCGAATCTTTGGCATTAACAATGTGAAGGCGGGCGGAGGTCGGGGGTCACAGTGTTTGTACTGACCTGTAAATAGCACATCATATCAGTGATTGTTTATTGTAAATACATTTGAACTTTGTGAAAGAGCTGGTGTGCGGCGTGGACTCTTATTCACAACGATAACACGTAAAAATACACACAAAATACTAACACTTTTTTGAGATACTTGGGCTTAGTTGTACTCGCTGATACCGATACTGATACCACATAATGTGAAGAAATAGACTAAGGCAACTGCACAAGAGCAATAAATAAATCTACTAAAAGGCTCAAACTAAAGAAAATCTATAGAATAAATTAGATTTTAAGAACTTAAGAAAGTGTTCAGACTCAAATATTTAATGATTCTGAGCATAAATAGTGTTGATTTAAACACTTAAACTTTTCTAATCCGTTACTTTCTACCACAGTTTGGATAAAACCAACAGTGAGGCCTGTAAAAAGACGCTCATCCTCGGAGCAGAGGAAACAAAGTCCGAGTTGGCGCTGTTGTTGTTGCCGCTGTTGTCGCTGCACTCTCCTTAGCGCAGTTTTTCTCCTGAGTTCAGCGTCCACACTAAAGGCTAAATGAAGGAATCAAAGAGGAAACACAAATGTCTTTTCTGTCATTATCAGCGTGTTTTAAGAGTCTAAAGATCCTCCACAGTCTGTTTTTAGCCAGCTCAGTACCATTAGCCCCCGAGGTAAACGGCGGCAGGTCCTCGCTGTGGAAAGTACGGTAGTATCAGATCGGTGACTCAGTCTGAGTACCAAGAGTAGAAGAAAATGTGCGAGTTTTGTATCGGAACAACCTACAAAATACACACATGGGTTTGCATGTCTGATGGGAATATTACAGTGACTCGCTTTCATTTCTTGGAGACTCCTGCTAATCTTAAAGGTCCCAGTCCAATTAGCTTCATTTGGTCTTCCGATAATTTATGTTTATAGGTTCTTTTTTCCGACCAAGTGTTTGTTTTCATACCTGACAGTTTGGACTGCTCCCTGCGGTCTTCCTCAGTGATGTTCCTGTGACGTCTCCGCTCAGATGATTTAAACAGATTTTGGCGCCGTCTTCCTACGGTGGAGGCAGGAGGACAGCGCCATCTGCAGTCCAACTTCCTCAGGACAGTATCCAAGGTGTGTGAGAGTAAGCAGAGAGCAGTCGAAACAATCAGGTATGAAAACAAACTCTTGGTCTGAAAAAAGGAACTAATAACAATTGAATTGTCCCATATTACAGAAAATGGATTCTTGTGCAGCTTTAAGTCGTGTTCTAATGTTGTTTCCTCATCAAAAACACCTGGAGTTGTGTTTGTTTCATTCACATGTTTGAGTAACTCTTTATTATTAGTCTGTCTACATCTCCAAAGCTCCAAACGCTCTGTTCCACCTTGTGATGTCATCAAGTGGTAGTTTTCAAGTGAACAGCTCCTTTTACCTTTAGTTCAGTAGAGATCGACAATTCCAGGACTGAAATGATCCAAATGATTCTAGTGAAGGTGTGTGGAGTTTAAAAACACAGTGAAGCACTTCCTGTATTACCATGTGACATCACAAGGTGGAACAGAGTGTTTTAGGTCTGAGAGAAGAACTCGTGTTAAATCTGCAGATTTGTGTGTTAAACATGTGAATGAAACAAACACAACTCCAGGTGTGTGTGACGAGGAAACGACATTAGAACACAGATAAATAAATAGTGTAAAATGGACCCTTTAATCATAATTTCTGTTTAGTTAATCTTAACTTAAACCCTTCACCATCCAGAGAACAAAAACAATCAGAGGTGCATAGAGTAGCAAAAAATGTACTTTAAAGTAATATTACTCAAGTAGAAGTACAAAGAAGTGGTCCAAGAAATTACTCAAGTAAGAGTAACTTAAAGAGTAACTGTAACTGGGATGTAGAATCAGATTTGTTGTAATTTGAAGAACAAAACATGAAAAAAATCACAAAATCTGGAGTTTTCAAAGGACAGACACAGAAATGAGACAAACTGAATCAGATTTGAAGGAGCTGCAAGAAACACAAATGTCCAAATCTTTTCATATTGTCACATTTCGCTTTTGTCACTCACAGAGGGAAGAGGAAGTACAACTTTTACTCAAGTAAGAGTACTGTTACTGCAGTACAAATACTACTCAAGTAGGAGTAAAAGTATGCTGCTAAAAAAAGTACTCTGAAAAGTACAATATTGTTAGTTTAAATGCAGCTGAGTAACTTTTCTGGTGCAGTGTCCGTCAGAGATGTTATTGTTTTGTCTGGAATGTTCCACAGTATGGCATTAAACCTTCCTAACTTCATGGAGACCAAACCAGACCAAGTTACAGGTCAGATCTGTGGAGAGGCGACCCCGCTCACAGTCAGAATGTCTGTTTTTCTAGGTATTTTTGAGCTCTAAAACCACCTGTAATTGAATAAATGTAAAGTAGAGCTGTTTAATGTCACACTGTGGAACATTCCAGGCAGAGCAATGACGTATCCATAGAAACATGCAAGTGACGGACCCCAAGACAAAAAGTTACACAGTGCATAGTCCATCCTGATCCAGATCCTGAGCTTTGGTCAGGATCTGACTCACGTGGGGAGGACAGAGTGAAAATCTGTTCAAAACAAAATTATTTTACTCAAGTAGAATGAAGAGTTCAACAGCAAAAACAGAACTCTAAATGCACTTTCTTGTGGTCCACTTCAGTTTGTTATTGCGTTTTTAAACACAATCATTACAGGTATGAGGTAAACTACAGAAAAGCTGCTTAAAAATCACCAAAACACAAAGAAAATGTGACTTCACTGACTCATGTTTGTCATGAATGGGTCGAGTGCAGAACAATGCGCCTTAATTATGCACTTGAACTTGCACATTTTATTATTACCACCCGCCCCAAACCCGGAGAGTCCCAGTTTTTGATTTGGAAAATCTGGTCACTCTTTTTTATCTTTCACTCATGTTTGACACGCAAACCCTGCAAATGTCTTCTTCTCTCAAATGGAAAATATTCCACACACCTTCACTGAATTATTTGGATGATTTCAGCCCTAGAACTGCCAATCTTAGACTTTACTGATCCACAAGGGAAATTATTTCAGTAGAGATTGACTTCTAAGTCTAAGTCAGTCTCTACTGAGCTAAAGGTAAAAAGGAACTGTTAAAGGGTCACTAAACACCAAAAACACCTTTTTTACCGATTAGCTGTGTAAATGGGTCTAAAATAGAAGTGTACCAGTCCCTGGCCTTATTTTGGCATTTTAATGCAGATTTGTTCAAAATCGGCCTCTTTAAGATCAACTACAGCAGAACATTTGAGTTTCTGGGTTGGACAAAAGGCGGCCAATGAGTCACACGCTGTTCTGAGGTTATTATGTGACGAGCACAGCCCCTGGCGGTCTACGGGTGCTCCACGGGCGGTCTACGGGTGCTCCACGGGCGGTCTACGGGTGGTCTACGGGCGGTATGTGAGGAGCCCCTCTCAGCTCCGCCCCCACCTGGCACCGCCGGGTACTGCGATGTCCCGCCGTGTCTGGAGAAAAGGGAAACAGCGTGAACCGAGCACAAATGTCCGCTCTGTTTCAAAGTCCGGAGCGCACCGGTCCACGCCGTGTTGGATTGTTGTGGCTGTCGGTCGGCTGTCAATCATTGCTCCAGAGCCCGCCCCACACCCGCTCCCCCCAACCCGCCGGGCACCGCCCACTCTGGAGGGTTTTTTCAGATTTTGCTGAAATCTGAAAAAGCTTCAGGAGGGTGTTTAATGGCTTTATAACTTGAAAACTACCACTTGATGACATCACAAGGTGGAACAGAGCGTTTGGAGCTTTGGAGATGTAGACAGACTAATAATAAAGAGTTCCTTAAACATGTGAATGAAACAAACACAACTCCAGGTCTGTTTTTCAGGAGGAAACAACATTATAACGTGGCTTAAAGCTGCACAAGAATCAGTTTTGTGTAATATAATGTAATTTAATGCAATGCTGCGGCACATTCCAGGCAGCAAAGTCACATCTCCATGGAGACAAGGTACATATAAAGTAAATGAGCTAATAAATGAGCTCATTTCTGCCGTTCCTGTTGTGCGCGTCGCTGCAGTTGGGAGTAATAACGCTAACGTGTAATACTAATAAAGACTTGGTGACTGCGTGAACATCTGGAGCAGAGCAGGTGTGGAGCTCAGACTGAACCAGGGAGAAGCACCCAAGGGAGACGCACCCATGGGAGACACGGGGCAGGTGAGACATGCAGGTGAGACGCGCAGGTGAGGGCAGGCGCGATGTGTGAGCCCCTCCAGCAGATTAGCACTAGCTGTTAGCACCTCTCCCAGGCTGATGTTCCCCAGATGTTTGCTCTTTTTACATGAAGACTTTTTCGGTCTGTGGAAGACGGAGACGAGAGAAACGCCAATGAAGGTTTTAACTTTAATTTAACGAAGATTTTACTCATTAAAGGCCCATATTACAGCATTTACTGATCGAAGTTCTAATGTTTCCTCCTCACAAAAACCTGGAGTTGTGTTTTGTTTCATTCACATGTTTAACACACAAACCTGCAGATTTAGGCTGAGTTCTTCTCTCAAACTGAAAACACTCACCTGATGTTCCACCTTGTGATGTCATCATGTGGTGATACATGAAGTGCTCCACTGTGTTTTTAAACTCCACACACCTTCACTAGAATCATTTGGATCATTTCAGTCCTGGAACTGCTTCTAATCTACTGAACTAAAGATAAAAGGAGCTGTTCACTTGAAAACTACCACTTCATGACATCACAAGGTGGAACAGAGTTAGGGTGAGAGGGTCGTTCTGCACTCGGCCCATTCAGGACTAACACGTGAGTCAGTTTAGTCACATTTTCTTTGTGTTTTGGTCATTTTTAAGCAGCTTCTCTGTATTTTACCAAAACAAATGGCAATTTATGTCTCTCTTTACTGTTGGCAGGGATCAAATTGGTCAAAAATAGGGACACCAGGGACATTTCTTATACAAAACTGGGACAAATCACTGGTTTTGGATAAATCTGCTGGGACAGGGGACACAGGGCTCAAAACTGGGACTGTCCAGAGTAAACAGGGACGTCTGGTCACTCTACACAAGGTTGAACAGAACATTTTGAGCTTTGGGGATGTAGTCAGACTAATAATAAAGAGTTACTCAAACAAACAAACAAACACAAAAACACAACTCCAGGTCTGTTTTTGAGGAGGAAACAACATTAGAACATGACTTAAAACTCACAAGAATCTATTTTGTGTAATATAGGACTTTTAAGTTAATGGGACTGTTTTCTTGTAGCTCTTTTCTTGTATTTCTTGGCCTCATTGGGAAATTTATTAAAGCCGCATTTAACCCATAATTCCCCCAGTGTCAACCCTGAGACACAGAAGGGTCAAACGCAGAGGCAAATCTGAATTTAGAATAAAAACATTTACACAAAGACTTGTCAAAGATTCAATGTCAGTCACGGGTCAAAACTCCAGCACCTGAACACGCTGGTGGTGCAGGGGTGACGTTAGTTTAGCGGCGTGTTAGCTGGTGTTAGCTCGGCGACGGCGGCGTGAGCTCATCAGCAGTGTGTTCTCAGGGATCAGTGGTGTTTGAGTGCGTCTTATGCTCTGTTTTCACACACAGATGGCTAAAGCTTCCTCTAACACAGATAAGAACTGCTGTGGCTGCGCTCCTGACGCTCCGGCGTGGGCCAAACACAACCATCCTGTCACCCGCAAGAGGGGAGGAGCTAAAACTGTGTCAGCCGCAAGAGGGGAGGGGCTAAAACTGTGTCAGCCGCAAGAGGGGAGGGGCTAAAACTGTGTCAGCCGCAAGAGGGGAGGGGCTAATAGACCTTTTTCTGGAAGTCCCAGGCTGTAGTTTTGTGGAACTTACAGTTAATGGTTTTCTGTGACTAAACGTCTGTGTAAATGTCTGGCGTTTTCTCCACCAGCTTCATAAATCTGCCCCATCACCAAATCTTCAACCAACAAGGTCCACAAAGGATAAACATTCTTCATGAAGAATTTATCCACAGCGATCAAGGGAAGAAAGACGAAAGCTTAAAGGCGAACAACGACGAGCGTTATGTTATGGTCATGAATAAAACAGAAGGAACTTGTTCACTCAGACTGATTCTAGAATTAAAATTAAAAATAGATTTCATGATGTCGATATTTGCAGAGACAGTTTGAACGCGAGACGTGTGATCTGTGAACATCTCCAGCATTCGAACTGCAGGAGGGGCAGATTTATGATGCTGGTGGAGAATACGCCAGACATTTTGCCACAGAAAACCATTAAACCGTTGTGAAAAAGGTCCACAGTGCGTCCCCCAGAAGAGGTGAGGGGCTAATAACATACGCAAAGAACACCAGTAAGAGTCTCATTACTTAAAGCGGAGGTATGATGCTGTTTTCTTGTCAAAAACATGCCACAAGAGGCTTTAATTTTCACTCATAATTTAGCGATTTCTCTGGGTCCTTTTCCAACCCTCCTTAAAGAGCGGAACATTTTACTGCTCTGGGGTATCAACTGCTGTCACGTCACAAATTTACATCAGCATGTTTCCTTTTATTGTTTTGAAAATGTTATATTCACCAAAAACAACGTATTGACATGTTTATGAAAGTTTCACTCGTGTCACTCCCCCTTCAGAGCGCTGCGTGCGTCCTGCTAATGAACCTCCTGCACGTCGCATCAGGTTTGTCAAGTTGTTTTGTATCATGTTTTTGTGTATTTATGGAGAATTGTCGTGTGGGAGCCTCGTACAGAAGCTTAGTTAACCGTAAGGAGGCTTCAAAAAGGGCTTGGGAGAGATCTCTAGATTACTTGAACATGCATGGATGACTCTAAAATCATTCTAGTGAAGGTGCATGGAGAGCAAATGTCACGGTGTTAATTTTAATTGAATTATTTTATTGTTCTTGACCCGGTTTTATTTAGTTATTTCTCTAGTCGTGTGTTTTTGAGTTTTCCTTTCTGTTGTGATGTGAGTAGAATCCTTCAGTCGTCCAGGTAGAATTAAGGGATGTCAACTGGACAAAGTTTGAAACGTATTCGACCAAATAAACTTTGTCCAGTTGACAAATTGAATTTCTCCTTTTGCCGCTGTCACATTTAGGGCAGAAAGGACCCAAAATGCAGGACTGAATTTGCAAAGTTGTTTAATATAACAAAGAATGACCAAACACAAAAATCCAAACAGACGTGACACTGATAATGAACCAACAAAGGACAGAGGAGAACGTAGGGTGTGTATATATGCACACAAATGAACGAGACACAGGTGAGACACATGTTAGTGAGTGTTAAAGTGAAATTAAATTAAAGTGAGTGTTTCTGTGCGCTATTTGGATCTCGTGTCTCATATTTCACTAGTAAATAGTTTTTGGTTTTTTTTATCCGTTCATCAGGCTGCACTTCCTCTGTTGAAACCACAAACCCTGAAACCCTGATAAAGATGTCCGCCCTCCACACGCTGCTGCTGCTGCTCGCGCTCACACTGGACTCTAATATTTCTGCTTCTGATTCAGAGCAGCTTCATGTCAATACAAACATTCAGAATGCAATAAGTGGTGAAAAATGTGTTTCTGTGCTGTGCCAGCCCCACACTGCCAGTTCAATCCTTGTTATAAACTTTTCCTGCATTAGGACCGCACACTGTGAATATAAACGTACATCACCTGCAAACAGCAGAGATGAGATCCTGTGGTCCCCAAACCGGAACTCCCCTGACCCCTAACTGTGCCTAGAAATCCTGTGTAAAAAACCATGAACAGAACAGAAAGCAGATGAGGACTGAGGCAAACTCCCATCAGCCCCTGAGCCCCTGATAGAGAGTCCAGAGCTGGTCCGGGGTTCACCCCTGAATCTGAGGTTGGACTCTCAGACGCTCCTCTCCAGTCCCTGGAACAGACTTCACCAGGGAGGAGTGTGATTCCCCTGTAGCTGGAACACATCCTCCTGTCCCCCTTAAACAGAGGGACCACCGGGGCGGTGGCTCTGCCAGTCCAGAAGGACCTCCGCCCTGTTCTGCCAGTCCAGAAGGACCACCGCCCCGCTCTGCCAGTCCAGAGGGACCACCGCCCCGCTCTGCCAGTCCAGAAGGACCACCGCCCCGCTCTGCCAGTCCAGAGGGACCCCTCAGCCTCTGCTTCCTCCTCAGAGACGTGACGTGGGACTGAGACGATCCTCAGAGTTTTCCTTCCACTGTCCGACCACATCTCCAGAGCTCAGCATCCACACTGTAGAGTTTACACTGTAGAGTTCACACTGTAGCGTTTACACTGTAGAGTTTACACTGTAGAGTTTACACTGTAGAGTTCACACTGTAGCGTTTACACTGTAGAGTTTACACTGTAGAGTTTACACTGTAGAGTTTACACTGTACAGTTTACACCATACAGTTTACACTGTATAGTTTACACCGTACAGTTTACACTGTACAGTGTTGATGAAGCCCCACTCCTCCTCCTGAGGTGTTGAACAGTCTGACAGTTTCTCTGAGGGCGACTGACAGTCATCCTCCATGACCCTGTGAGTTTATGTGTCTGTGGTGATAAAAAGTTTGAGTATGTCCCTTTAAGATTTCATCTTATCAAGATGTAACTCAGGCTCTGCAGAACGTCACTTTCAGCACATGTTTAACGGAAGCAGCAGTCTTGTATCTTGTAACTGCACTGAGCCACAAACCCTGATAAACATGTCCACCGTGTGCGTCCTCGTGCTGCTCGCGCTCACGCCGCTCTGCTCTGGTGAGTTCTGCTTCAGAGTTTCATTAGTTATATACAATACTCAGACACTGTATAGAATTGTATATTACCTTACCAGACTTTTTTGTACTTATATTTGTATTTAGTGGAGTAAAAAAGAATCAATGTTTGTATTTTTAAATAATTTTATAAGATATACACTACCAGTTTTTTCATCTTTTTAGATCCATATGGAAGTAATAATGTCAGATATATGAAATTCTGAAACAGAGACAAAAGTTCAAATACTCAAATAAATATTTAGATATTCAGATTCCTCAAAGTAGGCACCCTTTGCTTTGTGGACCGCACTGCAAACCCTTGGTCTTATTCCAATGAGCTTCACGATAAAGAAATGGTTTTCACGGCCGTGCCGTGTCAGGGTCGAGATATACTCAGGTGCAAAGCAGTGATCAAAGCAAAGGGTAAAGACTGTTTTTAAAAATCTAAAACAAATTTGGAATTATTTCAAGTTCATTTTTGTTCGCTTCATTCCATATGTTTCATTCATCGTTTTGATGCCTTCAGTGAGAATCTACAATGAAAAAAAATCATGAAAATAAAGATAAAGACCAGCACAGGACAGTTTGAGAGCACTACTTTTTCTCTCACTGGACATTTGGACACGACTAAAAATAGTGTAAGCTCGATTTAGTGCCTTATGTAGGAAATGCAGCCCTTTGAGTTCACACATATTTGGCTTTTTGACCTGTTTGACCTGGGGACGGGGACAAGATGCTTTAGACATCAGCACAACTTTCAAGTGTAGTCCTTTAGCGTAGTCCTTCAGCGTCGTCCTTCAGCATAGACCTTCAGCGTAGACCTTCAGCGTAGTCCTTTAGCGTAGTCCTTCAGCGTAGTCCTTTAGCGTAGTCCTTCAGCGTAGTCCTTTAGCGTAGTCCTTCAGCGTAGTCCTTTAGCGTAGTCCTTCAGCGTAGTCCTTTAGCGTAGTCCTTCAGCGTAGTCCTTTAGCGTAGTCCTTTAGCGTAGTCCTTCAGCGTAGTCCTTTAGCGTAGTCCTTCAGCGTAGTCCTTCAGCATAGTCCTTTTGAGCTGTTACAAATCTAGTATTCACACACATTACTCTTTTAGCTGTGTCTTGTCTTCTTAAAATCCTGTTTTCTCCTGAAAGCTCTGACCTCAGACCTTCTACATCCAGGCTTCTTCTCCCTTCAGTAAGAATCTACAATGAAAAAAATCATGAAAATAAAGATAAAGACCAGCACAGGACAGAGTTTGAGAGCACTACTTTTTCTCTCACTGGACATTTGGACACGACTAAAAATAGTGTAAGCTCGATTTAGTGCCTTATGTAGGAAATGCAGCCCTTTGAGTTCACACATATTTGGCTTTTTGACCTGTTTGACCTGGGGACGGGGACAAGATGCTTTAGACATCAGCACAACTTTCAAGTGTAGTCCTTTAGCGTAGTCCTTCAGCGTAGTCCTTTAGCGTAGTCCTTCAGCGTAGACCTTCAGCGTAGTCCTTCAGCGTAGTCCTTTAGCGTAGTCCTTTAGCGTAGTCCTTCAGCGTATTCCTTTAGCGTAGTCCTTCAGCGTAGTCCTTTAGCGTAGTCCTTTAGCGTAGTCCTTCAGCGTAGTCCTTTAGCATAGTCCTTCAGCGTAGTCCTTTAGCGTAGTCCTTCAGCGTAGTCCTTTAGCGTAGTCCTTTAGCGTAGTCCTTCAGCGTAGTCCTTTAGCGTAGTCCTTTAGCGTAGTCCTTCAGCGTAGTCCTTTAGCGTAGTCCTTCAGCGTAGTCCTTTAGCGTAGTCCTTCAGCGTATTCCTTTAGCGTAGTCCTTCAGCGTAGTCCTTTAGCGTAGTCCTTTAGCGTAGTCCTTCAGCGTAGTCCTTTAGCGTAGTCCTTCAGCGTAGTCCTTTAGCGTAGTCCTTCAGCGTAGTCCTTTAGCGTAGTCCTTTAGCGTAGTCCTTCAGCGTAGTCCTTTAGCGTAGTCCTTTAGCGTAGTCCTTCAGCGTAGTCCTTTAGCGTAGTCCTTCAGCGTAGTCCTTCAGCATAGTCCTTTTGAGCTGTTACAAATCTAGTATTCACACACATTACTCTTTTAGCTGTGTCTTGTCTTCTTAAAATCCTGTTTTCTCCTGAAGGCTCTGACCTCAGACCTTCTACATCCAGGCTTCTTCTCCCTGACTGTACTTGTTCTTGTTCAGAAGGACAGCAGATATTGGTGGTCAAGGACAATGATGTGGTCTCTCTACCCTGTGGAGACGTGGCTCAGATCAACTGCTCCGGGACCAACTGGACCTTCAGCACTGGCTCTCCTATACTCTACAAAGGCATGGGGCATAAACCCAGGAGGTGGTCAGCGCCCTCTGAGGTTCTGGTGCAGTCCGGGGAAGTGAGTCCCAGTTTAGATGCAGACAAAGTGATCTTGACTGAGGACTGTGGGCTGCAGCTCTGGCGGGTGTCCTCAGAGGACGCTGGAGTCTACACCTGCACCCAGCTCAACCAATCACAGCCCGTCACCCAAAGCAAGGTCTTCCTGTCTGTGGTCTCGTGTAAGTACCACGGAGCTCAACAGTGACGCTTACTCAGGTTTCCCATTCATTTTCCCATAGACTTTTCTGTGTAGACCCCACGCACCTGACGGGGCGACAGGTGCAATGGAGGAGAGGCACTAAGTCTGTGGAATATTCTTGAAAACGTTTTCAGATAAGTCCCACAGGCTTTTTAAAAAAATCAAATCGAAAATTGTTTCATTCACACATGTGTGTAGAATCCCTCAGTCGTCCAGGTAGAATCCATAGCAAAAGGAGAAATTTAATTTGTCAACTGGACAGAGTTTATTTGGTTGAATATGTTTCGCAGCTCATCCAAGCTGCTTCTTCAGTTCTGGTCAGATGCTGGCGGACACTGCCTTATATCTGCTTGAAGGGAGGAGCTTAATTACAATGAAAATTACTCTGAGACAACACATATTTATATACAGTTTCAGTTGGTCAGGTGATTCAATATGGACTTGTTTACAGTTTCTGTTAGTCATGTGAGTCTATTCAATATGGAGTGGGAGTGGGGGAGTAGTTAGCATATCCATTCAGGGCCATGATGGGTGTTTTCACACCTCTGGACATGTCCTGGCTAGTCCCATTGTTTTCCCAGTTTGTTTTGATTTAGGTTTGAGGATAGAGTTATAGATGGGAGACAAATGATGTCTGAGACCCCCATTTCTGTTCAAGGAAGGATTCTCTTTCTTGACAAAAATAGCTTCTTTAACTCCCCTCTCAAACCAGTTCTTTTCTCTGGCCAAGATCTGGACCTCACTGTCCTCAAAGGAGTGGCCTGTGGCTTTTAGGTGGAGATGTACGGCAGATTGCGGCCCACCCTGGTTTTCCCGTTTGTGTTGATACATCCTTTTGTGAAGTGGCTGTTTTGTTTCTCCAATGTAGCGCTCACTGCAGTCTTCACTACACTGAATGGAGTAGACCACATTGCTTTGCTTGTGGCTCGGTGTTTTGTCCTTAGGATGGGCCAGTTTTTGTCTTAAAGTGTTTGTGGGTTTGAAATAGACTGGGATTTCATGTTGTCTGAAGATCCTCTGTAGTTTTTCGGAAACACCAGCCAGGTAAGGAAGAGTTACACCCCTTCTCCTGGGCTCTGGTTCTCTGTTGTCCTGTTTTTTTGCTCTCTTCGTTTTATTGAAAGCCCATTTAGGATATCTACAAACGGAGAGGGCTTTCTCCACGTGTTGTTCTTCTTTCTCCTTTCCCTCTGTGCTTGTAGGAACCACTTGGGCTCTATGTTGTAATGTCCGAATGACGGGGCTGAAGTGGGTGGTGTGAATCAAAAAGCAGATATTGGTCGGTGTGTGTGGGCTTCCTGAAGACCTCTACCTGGAGTCGCCGGTCTTCTCTTATCGTTACTGCACAATCTAAGAAGGCCAATGTGTTGTCCTTGGCATCTTCACGTGTGAATTTGATGTTCGGATCTACAGAATTGATATGTGCAGTAAAAGGTTCCAAATCTTGAATTTTGATTTTTGAGAAATTATCATCAACATAACGATACCAGTGCGTGGGTGGAGTGCCTGGATATGAGGCCAGGGCACTCTGTTCAAATTGTTCCATGTATAAGTTTGCAATGATCGGGGAGACCGGTGAGCCCATTGCACAGCCGTGGATTTGCTTGTAGAAGTTTCCTCTGAACTGGAAATAGGTGGTACTTAAACAAATTTCCAGCAGTTGGCAGATTTGGTCGGGTGAAAGTTTGGTTCTCTCTTCTAGCTTGGTATCCTCCAGTAGTCTCCTCCTTGCTGCCTCCACCGCTACCGATGTAGGGATACAAGTGAAAAGAGAGGTCACATCAAAGGAAACCATAGTCTCATCCCGGTCAAACTGGAGATGCTTGATTTTGTTCACAAATTCGGCTGTGTTTTCAATGTGGTGCTCCGTGTTACCCACCAGCGGAGCCAAGATGGTTTTTAGGTGTTTGGCCACATTGTATGTGATGGAGTCTGTGCTGCATACAATGGGTCTGAGTGGTACTCCTTGTTTGTGGATCTTTGGGAGGCCATAGATGCCAGGGATGGTGTCACCAGGGTACAGTCTGTAATATAGCTGTCGATCAATGACTTCTTCCTTCTCCAACTTCTGCAAGCAATCAATGATCTTCTTTTTGTACACATTGGTGGGGTCCCGTTTTAGTAATTCGTAGGTTGTGGTGTCACTGAGTAGGCTGTTAACCTTAGCCTCATAATCAGCTGAGTTCAGGATCACAGTGCATCTCCCTTTGTCAGCTGGGAGGATGTTGATGCTGTGGTCCTTCTCCAGAGCAGCGATGGCCTTCCTTTCCTCCGGTGTTACATTGGAGGGTGGAGGTTTGGCATTGCTCAGTGCAGCTGTTAATTTCAGTCTAAGTGGTTCCTACAAGCACAGAGGGAAAGGAGAAAGAAGAACAACACGTGGAGAAAGCCCTCTCCGTTTGTGGATATCCTAAATGGGCTTTCAATAAAACGAAGAAAGCAAAAAAACAGGACAACAGAGAACCAGAGCCCAGGAGAAGGGGTGTAACTATTCCTTACCTGGCTGGTGTTTCCGAAAAACTACAGAGGATCTTCAGACAATATGAAATCCCAGTCTATTTCAAACCCACAAACACTTTAAGACAAAAATTGGTCCATCCTAAGGACAAAACACCGAGCCACAAGCAAAGCAATGTGGTCTACTCCATTCAGTGTAGTGAAGACTGCAGTGAGCGCTACATTGGAGAAACAAAACAGCCACTTCACAAAAGGATGTATCAACACAGACAGGAAAACCAGGGTGGGCCGCAATCTGCCGTACATCTCCACCTAAAAGCCACAGGCCACTCCTTTGAGGACAGCGAGGTCCAGGTCTTGGCCAGAGAAAAGAACTGGTTTGAGAGGGGAGTTAAAGAAGCTATTTTTGTCAAGAAAGAGAATCCTTCCTTGAACAGAAATGGGGGTCTCAGACATCATTTGTCTCCCATCTATAACTCTATCCTCAAACCTAAATCAAAACAAACTGGGAAAACTATGGGACTAGCCAGAACATGTCCAGAGGTGTGAAAACACCCATCATGGCCCTGAATGGATATGCTAACTACTCCCCCACTCCCACTCCATATTGAATAGACTCACATGACTAACAGAAACTGTAAACAACTCCATATTGAATAGACTCACCTGACCAACTGAAACTGTATTTAAATATGTGTTGTCTCAGAGTAATTTTCATTGTAATTAAGCTCCTCCCTTCAAGCAGATATAAGGCAGTGTCCACCAGCATCTGACCAGAACTGAAGAAGCAGCTTGGATGAGCTGCGAAACGTATTCAACCAAATAAACCCTGTCCAGTTGACAAATTAAATTTCTCCTTTTGCTACTCATTCACACATGTTTGAGTAACACTTAATCATTAGTCTGTCTACATCTCCAAAGCTCCAAACGCTCTGTTCCACCTCGTGGTGTCATGAAGTTGTAGTTTTCAAGTGAACAGCTCCTTTTACCTTTAGTTCAGTAGAGATCGGCAACTCCTGGTCCGAAATGATCCAAAAGATTCTAGTGAAGGTGTGTGGAGTTTAAAAACACAGTGGAGCACTTCCTGTTTTACCACATGATGACATCACAAGGTGGAGTAGAGTGTTTTCAGTTTGAGAGAAGATGGTTTGATGGTCATAAAAATGTGTTTATTTATGGTTTCCAGATTCTAGAATGTGATGATGTCGCACTCTCAGGTGTGGGGCAGTTTTCCCTGTTGTTTACGTTGTACTTTGTCATGAAATATTGAAGAGGTAAATTCACAAATGTTAAACCAGATCATTTCTATTAGAGACTCACATGAACTCACTATATTACACCAAAAAAATGCAGTTTAACTACATTAATCTTAGCTGCCCCCCGTCTGTTTGTTATGTCATCTGAAACGCAGCAGTTGTGTGTAAATTGTGCTGAACTTTTGGACAGAATTCTCCCCAGTGTGACGCCGGCGACATGAAACTCTCTAAAACAGACCTCTCTACTTCCTGTCATTTTCAACATATTTTTCAACTTTTCTTCACAAATTTCTTCTTGATTGGTGTATATAATTTTATAACTATATTTATATTTAGACTTAGGCAGACTTTATTAATCCACAAGCTCACACATCACAATATAATATAATAACAAAGAGTAAAACATATAAATGGTAATAAACTTCTAAATGAGTAGCAATAAAAATAGCAAGAATATATTTACAACAGGTATTATATACAATATGAACAATATATTGTATACATATTGTAAATATATAATATATTGTATTCATATATACAGTATTTACAACAGGTATTATCACACCAAATTAAGTCAAAATTAGAGAATCAGCAAAACCTGCACAGACTCTAGGAGCTCAGAAAAGTTTAAAGTGCAAAGACACGATCCAGAGGGAAATACAAGTTTAGCTGCAGCAACATTTCCTCTGCACGTCTCAGTGGCCTCTGTGTCTCAGTCAAAGGTCTCAGGAGGAATGGACTCAGGTGGACTGGTCTCAGGAGGACTGGTCTCAGGTGGACTGGTCTCAGGAGGACTGGTCTCAGGTGGACTGGTCTCAGGAGGACTGGTCTCAGGAGGACTGGTCTCAGGTGGACTGGTCTCAGGTGGACTGGTCTCAGGAGGACTGGACTCAGGAGGACTGGTCTCCGGAGGACTGGTTTCAGAAGGACTGGACTCAGGTGGACTGGACTCAGGTGGACTGGTCTAAGGTGGACTGGTCTCAGGAGGACTGGTCTCAGGAGGACTGGTTTCAGGAGGACTGGTCTCAGGAGGACTGGACTCAGGAGGACTGGTCTCAGGAGGACTGGACTCAGGTGGACTGGTCTCAGGTGGACTGGTCTCAGGTGGACTGGACTCAGTTGGACTGGTCTCAAGAGGACTGGTTTCAGGAGGACTGGTCTCAGGAGGACTGGACTCAGGTGGACTGGTCTCAGGTGGACTGGTTTCAGGAGGACTGGTTTCAAGAGGACTGTCTCAGGAGGACTGGACTCAGGGACTGCAGATGGAAATTAGCTTTTTAGCTATACTCTGGTGCAGAACATCTCTGTCTTTGTACTTAATGTCTCTGTACATCATCCCTTCAAATAAAGATTAAAGAAAGAAAGGTGAACTGGTCTCAGGAGGACTGGTCTCAGGTGGACTGGTTTCAGGAGCACTGGACTCAGGTGGAATGGTCTCAGGAGGACTGGTCTCAGGAGGACTGGTTTCAGGAGGACTGGTTTCAGGAGGACTGGACTCAGGAGGACTGGTTTCAGGAGGACTGGACTCAGGAGGACTGGTTTCAGGAGGACTGGTCAGGTTGGGCCTGTGGATCTGTGGATTCTTTCACAAACACATATTTTACATAAAACATTGTACATAAAGAGGAACTTGACTTTCTATCCACAGAATTCAAGTAAATGTTCATCTGTGTGAAAATTCTGCCAAACACTGTAGGTGCCCACGTAATATTCACTCTAGACTTCTGTGCCACATTTCTCTCTCTCCTTAGTTTATTTTGCAGGTGACCTCTGGAGAATGGATGGGACCTGTATTGTGCATCCGTTTGCTGAAGACTGTGTGTTCTCCGTGAGGTGGCTGGTCCAGGACACGGAGGACGTGTACCTCTGGACAAGAGAATGCTCAGCTTGCTTCAGAATCTTAAGGAATACTTTTGGCCCTGGTCAATGTGAAGTAACAGACCTCAACAACAACCTGGTTTCTGTCTTCTCATTTACAGGTGAGAGTCCACAGTTCATTTGTACACTGCTTCTCTAAGTTCAGTCCCCATAAAGAAATAACTTTGTTGGTGGTTGAGGACACATGATGGGTCCAGCCCAGTGCATGTGGTCATACTGTGGTCATTTATTTGAAGTGTTCCATCGAGGCTATAGCGACTTGTCAAAGCCTGAGCTCATCAGATCTCAGAAGCTCAGCAGGACTGGGCCTGGTCAGAACTACAGTACAGAACAGAATTTCCAAGAAAGTGTAAAGTGTAAAGAATTTCCAAAAAGTATAAAGAATTTCCAAAAAAGTGTAAAGAATTTCCAAAAAGTGTAAAGTGTAAAGAATTTCCAAAAAAGTATAAAGAATTTCCATAAAGTATAAAGAATTTCCAAAAAAAAAAGTGTAAAGAATTTCCAAAAAAGTATAAAGAATTTCCAAAAAAGTATAAAGAATTTCCAAAAAGTATAAAGAATTTCCAAAAAAGTGTAAAGAATTTCCAAAAAACTGTAAAGTGTAAAGAATTTCCAAAAAAGTGCTATATAAATCTGATCCATCAGTGTTATTTTCCGTTATTACCAGTCAGTCTTTGCTGCTTCTTGGATGAGCCCAAAATGTCTTCACTCTAAAACCTTTGTCCAGTTGGTAGAACTGAATTTTCTTTTACAACCATTATTTTGACTATAAACTGACTCAAAATAGTTGAGCCCCGACCACAGACCTGTGTTTGTGTCTGCAGACGAAGAACCGGACCGGAACCAAACTCTGGAGCAGAACTTCACCGTAACCTGGAACCAGACCTCAGAGGAACCACATGGTACAGGCGGAGCTCGCCAACCACAGCGTCACTACAGCTGTGTCCGAATGTCTCCCCTAACCCCTCATTCACTACACAGTCCCGCACTCTTTAGCGCCCCCTACAGCGCACGAGATTCAGACACACGGCTCACGACATTCAGGTCACATGACTCTGGCTCTGGGTGAAAAAAAAGTCCATTAAACTCTGATAAAAGTTGATTTGTGTCATAAATAAAGCTCAGATCAGACTGACACAAGTGTTTATGGACTAAAAATAATCAGTTTTTGTCAGACCGGATTATTTGATTTTTGTCTGAAATGTGGAAATTATCGATTTATTAACAGCTGGAGCTGAAGTAAGTGGTTTATTTAGTCGTGTTTTATTCAGAATCAGGATCCGCTCCTTAAACCAGCGCTTTTATCTGCTTCATTCAGTTGGTTGTGTCCAGTTAAACTCCTGTCACTGTACCCGTTGTTTCCCCGACTCTCCCAGTGCATTGTGGTCTATATTAACCACTCTAGTGACCACCAATGACCACTACTTTTCAAGCACTGTGGGAAACTTTGAGTGCACTACTTTTTCACCAACTGGACATTCGGACACCCCTGAAAATGGCGTGACTCCTAAATAGTGTCCTAGGTAGGGAATAGTGAGGACATTCGGACACAGCCCATGTCTTGTCCAGTTGTGTAGTTTTGGGGTTTTTGAATAAATATTTAAAGATAAGGCAGTGAACAGGGAGCTGCAGGTTAAAAAGTACAAAAATAAAATGAATACTTCAGCGGAGGATTCTTCTGTGTTTAGAAAGAGACATGTTTGTGTCTCAATGCTAACGCTAATGCTCATTTTGAGGCATAATAAATATTAAAACGACACAAACTCAAGTATTTTACACATAAAAACAATCAGGTTGTGTTGACTTTAATGAATGTAAAGTGCATTGTGTAACTTTTCTGGTGGAGGGTCTGTTCAACTCTTTTCTCCATGGAGATGTTCTTGCTTTATCTGGAATGTTCCACAGTATGGCATTAGACCTTTCTATCTTCATAGAGACCAAACCAGACCAAGTTACAGGTCAGATCTGTGGAGAGGCGACCCCGCTCACAGTCAGAATGTCTGTTTTTCTAGGTATTTTTGAGCTCTAAAACCACCTGTAATTGAATAAATGTAAAGTAGAGCTGTTTAATGTCACACTGTGGAACATTCCAGGCAGAGCAATGACGTATATAGACATAAAAACAAGGAGGTGATGGACCCCAAAAAGTTACACAGTGCACCTTTAAATTTTAATAGGCTCTTTAATAAAAATGACTGTTAGCTTTGATTCTGTCGATTCAAAACGTGGACTTCCTCTTTGTGTGTTGTTTTTTCTTTTTTTTAAACTCGGTTTATTACAATTTTATTGATATTATTTATTGATCCACGAGGGAAATGACTTGGACACAGTAGCTCACACATCACAATATATTACAATAACAAAGAGTAAAAAAATAGATAAAATAGATTCAAAACAAGTAGCAAAAAAAAAAAAAAAAAAGCAAAAGACGACAAGTGTCAAATAAGGCAGAATTATATAAATGTGTATGTACAAGTCAAAATAAAATAGAAAATAGAAAAAATAAGTAATAAAAAAAAAATATATATATATATATATATATATATATATATATATATATATATATATATATATATATATATATATATATATATATATAAATGGAACAAAACTAAACACCTGCACAAATAATAATAATAATAATAAAAATAAAAAATAATAATATCTTATAGGATATTATTATTATTTATTTATGAGTATTTATCTTGTGTGTTGTTTTTCCTTCAGAGAGCGGTGCCCCTGTGATTCTGACTCTTCTGATGTTAGTGATGAGGTCCGTGGAGCTGGTTCTGCTTTCTGTCGTCCTGGCGTTACTGCTCAGACTCTGCGCTGGACACGCCCGCTGCAGTTCCTCCGACCACCAGCAGGTCAGGAAACGTCTAATTAAAAATACATGGGCTGTGTCCGAATGTCCCCCCCAGCCCCTAACCCCTCATTCACTACATAGACCCGCACTCTTTAGCGCCCCCTACAGTGCACTCACTCAGGTCACATGACTCTGGCATCTGGGTGAAAAAAAAGTCCATTAAACTCTGATAAAAGTTGATTTGTGTCATAAATAAAGCTCAGATCAGACTGACACAAGTGTTTATGGACTAAAAATAATCAGACGAGTTTTTGTCAGACCAGATTATTTAATTTTTGTCTGAAATATGGAAATTTTCGCTCTTATTTAGTCGTGTTTTGTTCAGAATCAGGATCTACAGCTCCATAAACCAGCGCTTTTATCTGCTTCATTCAGTCGGGTGAGTAATAGTACTATAGTAGTAGTACATGAGTATAACAGTAGTAGTATTTGTAGTACTTTTATCTGCTTCATTCAGTCGGGTGAGTAATAGTACTATAGTAGTAGTACATGAGTATAACAGTAGTAGTATTTGTAGTACTTTTATCTGCTTCATTCAGTCGGGTGAGTAATAGTACTATAGTAGTAGTACATGAGTATAACAGTAGTAGTATTTGTAGTACTTTTATCTGCTTCATTCAGTCGGGTGAGTAATAGTACTATAGTAGTAGTACATGAGTATAACAGTAGTAGTATTTGTAGTACTTTTATCTGCTTCATTCAGTCGGTTGTGTCCAGTTAAACTCCTGTCGCTGTAGCCGTTGTTTTCCCGACTCTCCCAGTGCATTGTGGTCTATATTGACCGCTCTAGTGACCACTGATGACCACTACTTTTCAAGGTGCATTGTGGGAAATTTTAAGTAACATTAAAATTTTAACTTTTTCACCAACTGGACATTCGGACACCCTTAAAAATGGCATAACTCCTAAACAGTGTCCTACGTGGGGAATAGTGCGACATTCGGACACGGCCCATGTTGTTTTATCACCAGAACGTGGGCTGTAAAATTCTTTGTGTTTCCACAGACGGAGGAGGAGCCCAGGGAGCAGGACGAAGAGTCTTTGGTCTGATTTATCCACAGTCAAAGTTCAAATTATCTTTCATAACTTCTGAAGCATCAAATGTCAAATTATTAGCAAAGTTTCTGTAATGTAAATAAAATATTCATTCTAACGCCTATGCAAATTATTGGCTCTATTCAGTCTGACCGGAAGATTGGAAACATGTGGATGACGACTTCCGGTGTAATTCCCGACTCTGGGCACGTGTTAAAACCGTGGATTCACAATATGAACAATCATCTCATTTTATTAATTTCATATTTCCTACAGTTAAAGTCCAAAATGTTCTGCTCAGTGACCTTGAATGATGAATGCCCAGGGTAAAACCAGCAGCTAAAAATAACATTTACAAATGGACAACACAAATCAATCAATGAAACTTTATTTGTATAGCACTTTTCACACTGCTTCACAGGCAACAGAAAAATGACAATGATTAAAAACTACAACAACCCCACCCCCACTCCACAAAAAAAATATAATAAATAAATATAAAATGGAGAGCTAGAATTATATGAAGACTAAGTAAAATAATAATAATTTAATTTAATTTAAAACAAATGTAATAATAATAATAATAATAATAATAATAATAATAATAATAATAATAATAATAATAATAAAATTTAATTGTAATTAGTTTTGATTAAAAGCTAAATTAAAAAGATACATTTTGAGTTTACTTTTAAAACACTCGCAGCGGACATCAGCTCTGTGTCTTGCTGCTTCTCTTGCTTCTCCTCTCACTCTCCCTCCTCTTGCTCCTCTTTCTCCTGCTCGTCTCACTCATCCTCATGTTTCTCTGATTCCTCTTCCTCCTCTTCCTCATCCTCCTCCTCTCGCACCTCTTGCTGGTCCTGTTCCTCTCCCTCCTTTTGCTCCTCATCCTCTGTGTCATGTTGTTCTTCTTGCGTCCCCTCTCGCTCTTCCTCCCTCTGCACCTCCTCTTGCTACTCTTCCTCTCAGTCCTCCAGTCAAATGAAGCTCACAGAGGGTAGCAGTTATTCGGAGCCGAGTTATATATTGGGAACAGGTATTGATTTACGGACAAAATAGCAAAATAAAAACAGCAGGATCATCTAGAGTGGGTCAGTATGAACATTTTAAGACCAAAATGATGAAGCTCACAGAAGCAGGTAGAGAGAAATGGCTGACGTTTTTTCAATACAAAGTGAAATGGAGCCAGAGTTGATGGAGCTGGAAGCGTCCATGCTCATTTCCTGTTTGGAACGCAGCTGTCTATGTCCATATTTACAGTATATATAGTGTATGTGGTGTTGGGGTGCGCATTCAAATGGAAGAAAGGTCCAAACTCAAGGCGTCAAAAATCCAAAAAGTTTATTCCCTGACAGTATAAATCTAATACAGATATATCCGGGTCTCCCCAAAACATCCCTGCCTGCACACGATTACGTGGGGCTTACACCAGACATGGGAAAAGACACCCACCCTATCTTAGACCCACAGTTTTATACATTCTGTTCATGAATATGCAAATTTAGCGCGTTGTATCAGGTAACCAGTACTTTTCCACTCCATGCCTGTCTCCTGGTCATCTAGGCTTCGTGACCTCCGCATTCCTGGACACAAAACAAACACCAAAACCACGCCCCCAGTCGACACATCCTTGGGTGAGGGGCGCACATCAGAGAATGCAATATGGTCATTGTGAATACATTTGTAATACTGCAAATGTAAACTTCATTAAATATCACGTTTATTTCTATAATAAAACATCAAATATCCTTCAGTGGTTTTGACAGATTATAGAACATTCTTACTAGTTAAAATAAATAAATAGATGTCCACCCTCTGCGCCCACCTGCTCCTCCTTTAGCTCCTCCTGCTTTAGCTCGCTTGCAGTTCTGGGGCGAATTTGGAGCCGAGTTCAATATCAGAAATTAATTTAAAAATATAAACAGCAGGATCATGTAGAGTGGGTTAATATGAACATTGTAAGACCAAAATGAGGAACCTGACCTGACAGCAGCAGTTACAGAGAGAGAGGAGACGACAGTTCTTCAATACAAAGTCAACTGGAGCCAGAGTTGATGGAGCCGAAAAGCATCCCCATGCTCGCTTCCTATTTGGAACGTGGCGGCTAGCGGGTTAGCAATGTCCATTTATATATACAGTCTAGGGGTGAGCCTCGTTTCTCTTTCCTCGCTTCCTTCTCCTTGGCAAAAGGAGAAATTTAATTTGTCAACTGGACAGAGTTGACAAATTAAATTTCTCCTTTTGCTATGGATTCTACCTGGACGACTGAGGGATTCTACACACATCCTTCTCCTTGATTCATCTCCACGATCCTCCATTTTCCAGCTGTCAATCAAATGTGTCGTATTAGGTGTTGTCCAAAAGAAAACCACGGAACGAAGGAAGGAAGGAAGGAGTAAACCTGAGGGAGGCTTCAGGAACAGACACCAGAGAAAAAGAATCAAACTACTGGTCTCAGTGAGGCGTTTAGATCCTCTTTCCTCGCTTTGTCTCCTCTGTGGGCGGGACTTCCTCACCCATTTCCTGCAGAATCCAGGAGAGGAATCAAGGAGAAGGAAGCGAGGAAAGAGGAATGAGACGCGGCCTACGTGTGGCAGAGTTTCTACCCTGTCTCCTCCTCTCGGTAAGGGGGTTCCTCGCAGTTATCCGCAGTACATTAGCATCAGAAGAACAGAGGAAATGGCTGGCATAGTGTTGGTTTGGAGGATGGGGCTGGAGAGGCTCTTGTGGTGTTGAGTACTCGTTGATCCCACTTCCCTTTTCTAAACCCGTCTCCGTGTTTCCATTTGAACGCAATAACAGCCCTGTGTGCAGCTCCACTCGTCACTGACCAAACACAAGCCGCAGTTACATCAACGTCCTCTGACCAGACGCATGTGGAGATAAATGCCCTGTAAAGCGTCTTTGAGTGTCCTGAAAAGCGCTATATAAAACTGATGCATTATTATTATTATTAAATGTGCGTCTGTTATTGCCTCAGGTGTTAGCGCACTAATCGTTTGTATATTTATCCTATCATTGTAATAAAAGGGTTGCCTAGGATCCAGAATACACATTTCTCTGATTCTAAAAGGTACAACGTGCAACGTTTTGGTGAAAGGTCCGTCAGCAGGTCAGATCTGTGGGGAGGCAACCCCGCTCACAGTCAGAATGTCTGTTTTTCTAGGTATTTTTGAGCTCTAAAACCACCTGTAATTGAATAAAAGTAAAGTAGAGCTGTTTAATGTCACACTGTGGAACATTCCAGACCTTTAGAAGACTGTGGGGGCTGTTCGGACATTTATATAATATTGTGAGTACAGAAAACTAATAAGAAGTGAGAACCCACAAGCACCCCAAAATCCTCCTCCAGATTTGTAGTTTTTATTCGTAGCTTTTCCTGCCGTACACGATTAAAACCCGAGCTCACAGACGCCTGCATTTGTCAAACTTTCCTCAGAGCTGCTGGCCCTGGCTCCGTTCAAAACAAGATGCAGTTGAATCCTGTCGTTTTTGGAGTTAAATATTCCTAAAAGTCCCCAAAGCGCCGAGAAGAACCTTTGCGCTGTGAGAACCGTATTGAAGTTAATTTAGTGGATTTGGGTAAGAGCGGCAGCATCTGTGAGGTGCTTGGATGGGACGCGTGGATGCCGCTGGGGGGTGGGGGTGGGTGAGGGTGGGGCTGTGGGGGTGGGTGAGAGGATGGGGGGATGGGGGAGCGGGTGCAGAGCGGTGGAGGTGTGTTAAATAACTCATAATAAGTGAGAGACAGATGGCCAATGGTGCCTGCTCTGTGTTCATGTGGAATCCAAATGTCTCTTTGACAGAGGAGGAATAAACCAGAGCAACACCACAACAATCACCTCCACAGCCCCGTTTGGTCCGGTTTGGTCCAGTTTGGTCCGGTTTGGTCCCTTGTGGTCCCTGTGTGGCCTTGTTTGGTCCCATTTGGTTCCATGTGGTCCTTTTTGGTCCCATTTGGCCCTGTTTGGTTCTATTTAGTCCTGTTTGGTCCCATTTGGTCCAGGTTGTTTGGTCCAGTTTGGTCCCCTTTTGGTCCAGTTTGGTCTTGATTGGTCCTGTTTGGTCCTGTGTGGCCCCGGTTAGCCTAATTTAGTCCCATTTGGTTCCATGTGATCCTTTTTGGTCCCATTTGGTTCTATTTAGTCCTGTTTAGTTCCATTTGGTCCAGGTTGTTTGGTCCCCTTTTGGTCTTGATTGGTCCTGATTGGTCCTGTGTGGCCCTGTTTAGCCTAATTTAATCCCATTTGTTTCCATGTGGTCCTTTTTGGTCCCATTTGGCCCTGTTTGTTTCTATTTAGTCCTGTTTGGTCCCATTTGGTCCAGGTTGTTTGGTCCTGTTTGGTCTCCTTTTGGTCCAGTTTGTTCTTGATTGGTCCTGTGTGGCCCTAGTTAGCCTAATTTAGTCCCATTTGGTTCCATGCGGTGCGGTTTGGTCCCATTTTATCCCAGTTCCATTTGGTACAGTTTGTTTAGTGTCGTTTGGTCCTGTTTGTTTGGTCTTGTTTGGTTTCGTTTGGTCCAGTTTAGTCCCATGTGGTCCCCTTTGGTCCAGTTATGGTCCTGGTCCTGTTTGGTCCGGTTTACTCCAGTTTCTCCTGTCAATCATTATTTTATCTTTGCACTGTCTAAGATATATTTGTACTACTTTATTTATACATTTTATTTTTATTTGTACATTTACATTTATATAATTATGTCTTATGTGACACCGTCTCTTGCTGATTTTGCTACTTATTTTTATTTTTACCATTATATTTATATACAATGATTGTGTCCAAATCATTTCCCTTATTCAGTTCAAGTTTATTTCTATAACACATTTAAAACAACTTCAGCTGACCAAAGGACATAAAAGTTAACAAAAACAAAAGAAACAAATATATATACATTTACGGATAACACAACACGTGAAAACGGAATATGATATAATATCGAATCGTTCGATCCTGGTCTCATGATTCGACACACGTGTTCGGTCGATGTGCTTGTGTCGCTCCATGTGGGTCTTTTATTTTGGTTAAAGGGAAACAGTTTTGGCGGCGTCCTCCTTAGATGCAGCAGATAAACGGCTCCACAGGGACTTACAGCTGAAATATTCAAACAGACCAGGGTTTTATCTTTCACTCACTTTTTATTTCACATTGATAGACCCGGAATGATAAAGATATTCACTTTTAAACACTTTAGAATCGAATTGTCTTTACATCGGCTTTAATCAAACGCGCTCGTATTCGCGCTCGTGTTGAGACTCATGATATACTCAATCTTTTTGTCTTTATCTCATAAGTTTTCCTCAGAAAACGGTCCATTGAGACATTTCTGTGGAATAGTTTGAGTGTCCAGGAGGAGGACGGGAGAGCTCAGTGTGTCTGTTAAGAGCCCAGACTGTAGAGGGCAGAGTGGGAGGAGCTACGTACTGTCTCTGCTGGAGGAGGCAGAGCAGCACCGACACAGACGTGTGACGCAGGGAGAGGAAAGAAATCATCAAATCATCATCAAAAAGGGAAAAGTCTGAGAGTTTAACTCCCCTACAGTCTATATTAAGATATTATTTTATTACAAAATATAAAATAACCTGAGAAAGCTCTAGTCTTATTTTCACTGAATCAAAATTCTGAGCTGTGAATCATTGAACCAAATGAACTAAAACACTTATAAACACAAATAAACTACAACTTTACAGTCGTTCTACTGTGATGTATTGTGTGTAATGTGTGTAATGTTTCATTAATATCATAGTGTTATTATATTATATTCATTAGCAGAAAAAATGAAGAGGTTTTTTTTTGTGTCTTAAAACGTATCGAAATCAAATCGATATCGTGACCCATATATCGAGATACATATCAAATCGCCAGGGAGAAGAGGTGAGTTTTCAGTCTAGTCTTAACCTGTGTTCCAGACTGAGAGGATCTGACAGAAGAGGATGTCTGCTCCAAAGAAAAGCCTGTCGCCTCTCGTCTTGAACCTGGTTTTGGACTCGATCATCAGGAGCGGGTCATCTGATCTCAGGCTCTGGGCGGAGGCAGGTGCAGTAATTCCCTCAGACTGGACTCATAAAGGGTAAACATTTGAACACAATTACGTTTTAAATTGCACCTGATATAAGACAAGGAGCCAGTGCAGATTCCACAGCAGAGGTGTGACGTGGATCAGTGGATCTTATGGATCAATAAAGTTTGTCTAAGGAGACGAGAGCTATGGCAAAGCGCAGTGTTTACTCTACGCCGTATAGAGAGGTACTGTATATATTTGTACGAGTAAACGTTGCCAAAGTTGTGGTTCCTGTGACTTCATTACACTGTAAAGAGCAAATTTAACAAATTTGACAATATTTCATTTCTCATTCAGGTAAAGGTTAAAATTCAGGCTTGTTTGTTTAGTTGTAAATGCATAAACACTGTCAATCTCCCCTTTAGTCCTCCAGACCCCACACACTCTCCCCTTTAGCTCCCCTTTGCTCTGGCCTCTAAAAGACGTGAAAATCATGGTGAATATTTACGCTCTGATGCATTTAAGGGAAGTGAGGAAGAACTTTGGACCACTGCAAACTGTTTTTCACATTTTTAAAACAGTACAAATCACCTACAGATCAGATCCATGGAGAGGCGACCCTGCTCATACTAAGAATGCGTGTTTTTTTTAGCAACAAGCACACACATGATTAAAGGCATATTATGTTAAAGTGACTCTTGAGCTTTAAATCATGTTCTAATGTTATTTCCTCCTCAAAAACAGCCCTGGAGTTGTGTTTGTTTCATTCACATGTTTGAGTAACTCTTTATTATTAGTCTGTCTACATCTCCAAAGCTCCAAACGCTCTGTTCCACCTTGTGATGTCATTAAGTGGTAGTTTTCAAGTTCACAGCTCTTTTAACCTTTAGCTCAGTAGTGATTGGCAACTCCAAGTCTGAAATGATCCAAATGATTCTAGTGAAGGTGTGTGGAGTTTAAAAACACAGTGGAGCTCACCACATGATGACATCACAAGGTGGAACAGAGTTTTTTCAGTTTAAGGTAAGAACTCAGCCTAAATGCGCAGGGTTTGTGTGTTAAACATATGAATAAAACAAAACACAACTCCAGGTCTGTTTGAGGAAAATAAACATAATATGAGCCCTTTAAATGAATGCTGTTAGAGATGTTTAATGCTATACTGTGGAACATTCTAGGCAGGATTAACAGTCCAGAGTTTCCAGAATCTACAGAATCTACAGAAACACGAGGCGTCTGACTCCGAGCGCCTTTGTCCAAATCCACTTCCTTCTATTCAAACCAATGGAAATGCTCTTCATGTGTGCGGCCCTATCTGCCAACACCATTCACACAGCACCCAGAACAGAACATGGCTCAGATGGTACCGCGCCCTCTCCTGGTGAGAGTAGGGAGTGTGGCGTGGAGCAGTTCAAAAGAGGTTACAAACAGTAGCTGGTTCTGTCGGAAAACTCTTTTTAGGAAAGTGATCCTTTAAAGCGTTAACTATTCTATTCTATTCTATTCTATTCTATTCTATTCTATTTTTTTATTTTATTTTATTTTATTTTATTTTATTATGGATCTGTATTAAGTTTGAGTGGGTATGGTGGTGTTTGGTTGAGTGTGAAGCCTGAACTCCTTGGGGTTTGTCAATAATAAATTAATCAAAAAATAATAATAATAATAAAAAGATCTTTTAAAGGTACAGTACGTCACTTTCTGGAAGGGCCGCGCCACCTACCAAGCACCAAGCATTCCCAAAATATATACTGGAACATTCTCTTTGGAGATAGATGTTTTATGCCTTACTGTGGAATATTACACCAAAGGAACAACATTTCCATGAAAACAAGCAGGAGGAGGCGGCCCTCTAGGTCAAATAAGAGTCAGGTTTGTGGAGAAGCAAGCCTTCAGTTTTTGGCTAAGAGGTTACACTGCAAAAGCACAAATCTAGTTAAGATCACCTGAATTAAGAAAGTTTTATCATGATCTGAGTAAATTTCACTGAAAAAGTAAAATGATCCGTCAATGGAACAAGACTTTTTGTACTTAAAATATGAAAATACATCTGGCTACACTTAAAATAAGAAAAACAACAACTCTTTGCACTTAAAATAAGAAACAAAATCAAAATGAATTGAACTGAATTAAGGTAAACGCACTTATTCCATTGGTAGATCATTTTACTTTTACTTACTTAGACATTGTTTTTAACAGTGTAGGATTTACTTTACGATTTCCATGGACGTTAATTCAGTAAAACAATTACACCTTTCTGTGTAAATTTTCAGTTTAAATTAAAGCCACAGTAAGAAACTTTTTAGCAAATAAATACAGTCAAATGTTTTGGTTATTATTATTAATGTCTTGTACCAAAAAAATATGTGTCCTTACTGTGAGCGGGCTTGCATCTCCACAAAAACGGACTTTTATTTGGCCTCCTCCTATTCATTTGGATAATTTCAGCCCGAAAAGTTACAAGGAGCTGTTGAAAACTACTTAAAAACTACCTCTTCATGACATCACGAGGTGGAACAGAGCATTTTGAGTTTTATAAATGAAGACAGACTTATAATAAAGGATTACTCAAACATGCAAATGCAACAAAACACAACTCCAGGTGTGTTTTTGAGGGTGTAACGGCGTTCTAACTTGCCTTAAAGCTCACAAGAGTTTGTCTGGCGTAATATAGGACATTTAAAAGCATAACTCCCCCTTTAAAGTGCGCAGTGTCCGGGCCTGTCGTGTCGGATGAGTGCGTTCCCCTGTTCCTCCGCCGTGAAAGTGGTCACCCCGGTCTCATCCATATCTCATACCATCACACGTGTTTAATTCATGGAACCTGCCTCTTAATTGTGTTGTTGGCGTAATCCATTCTGCATAATCACAAACTTTTCTCGACCCGGACGCGTCTCGAGAAAAAAGGCGCGTGAATTTTAATTGCGACGTGCACCAGCATTCCCCGAGGTATCAACATTTAAAACCAACTAAGTAAAAAAGAAAGTTGTCTTAAATGCGACGAAAGGAGGGAGGGATAGAGAAAAGAGGAGGGAGGAGAGAGAGGAGGGAGGGTCGGAGTGAATTCCCTGTAGATGGTTTATTATTCCGTGCTAAATTGAAGCGCGCGTTGTGGTAGTCAGCGATGCGTCAGGGCTGCTCTTTGAAGACATTAAAAAGCTGAACGCACAACAAAGACCAGATGTTCCAACATGCTTTATTTATGCAGCAGTCGCCGTGTCCACACCAGCCTCGGCAGCCTCAGAGGGAGGAGGAGGAGGAGGAGAGGAGGAAGACCACGATGTACGACAAGATGGAGGTCCAGGGTTGTGTCATCAGGTAAAGACGCTCAGTGCGAACCCAAAGAGCACGCTTTTGTCAAACAGCTGCTGTGTGCTGCTCACGGACTGTGGAACGAAGTGAACCGAAGTGCGACGTCACCCACGGCGTTCAGCTTCAGTCAAATGAAGCTCACGAGGCTAGCAGTTATAGGGGTGAATTTGGAGTAAAGTTTAATATTAGGAACAGGAATTTATTTACAAAAAAAATGTGAAATAAAAACCCCAGGTTCATTTAAAACGGGTTAATACGTACCTTTTAAGACCAAAATGACGAGGCACAGCAGCAGTTACAGAGAGAGGAGAGACAATTTTTCAATGTGAAGTCAATAGGAGCCGGAGTCGATGGAGCCGGAAGTGCGCCCATGCTCACTTCCTGTTTGGAACGTGGCGACTAGCGAGTTAGCTATGTCCATTTATATACACAGTCTATCTATCTATCTAATATGTAATTTTCTGGAGGTGGCACGTCGCCTGTATGATTCCATGGAAACAGAAAGTTAAAACCACACTTTGGAACATTCTCCATGGAGAACGATGCATTTTATGTCAAACCGTTTAAAGGAATTAAAGGAACATTTCCATGGAAACAAGCCCTGTCCACCCTGTCATGTAGTTAAAGCTTCACTGTGCAACTTTTCCAGTAGGGGTCTGCCACCTGCTGGTCGTCATGGAGATGTCCCTACAGGATAAGCCACATCACTGTACCTGGACTGGGCCATGTGGTTGAAGTGTCCTGCTCAGGGACACAACAACCATATGCACTCCTACTGGTTATAATTATGATTTAAATGTAATTAACATTTCTAAATCAGTGACTGTAAAATGCTGTTGCAAAAGTTCACACAGCCGACATTAAAGAGGTAAAGTCCAGGGCATCAGATTTAATATGAAATTGTGTGATATATAAATAAAGTGTCCTTCTCTTAGACAAACTTCAGCTCCACGTTCTGTGACGGAGACCTGGTTTAATCAAGTCATCAACATAACCTCATGTTTGAGCTGTGACATCTTTATTTTTGTCATTCAGAGGTGCGTTTGAGATCGTACTGTGTAACTGTTGTGTGTTTTTTCATATCGGAAAAAATAAAGGAAAGAAATATCCCAGGGGACTGAAAACATGGCGGATTTCTGCAGAATCAGTGAGCGAGGCAAAGAAACTGAGAGAAATTTGAGAGAAATGTGATTTATTTCTAAACGATGGTGACCAATGAGCTACTTCGTTTCACATGTGTCACGGAAAAAAACAAATCAGTTCGGACAATCTTGTTTGCTCGGGTTTGAGACGGAGTCGAGGGCGTAGGGATTCAGATGACCTCACAGCATTTTATAGGCCAGTAATATTGAATATAGACGGGGCAGTTAAATACAGTTAAAATGTACGTTTTTTGTGAATAAACCTTTTGGATATTTCATGACAAAGTGCAATGTTATTAAAAGGGAAATCTGTTTCTTGCCCCTTCCCCCATTTGAGAGAATGACATCGTCACATTTTAGAATCTGAAAACCGCCAATAAAAGGTAAAATCCCTCAGTCGTCCAGCTAGAATCCACAGCGAAGGAGAAATTCAATAGTCAACTGGACAAAAGCTGCTTCTGAAGAACTGAAGAAGAAGCTAAACGTATTGGACCAAAAAAACTTTGATCCAGGTGACAAACTGAATTTCTCCTTTGCCAATCTGTATAAAAATACAAATTACTGTTTAAGTAAATACTTTTATAATCTTGAGTAATTTCTTGGACCACTACTTCTTCAGCACTTCTACTTTAGTCATATTAACGCTACTCTTCTTGAGCACAATTTCTGCCTACTCCACCACCTCTGCAGTGATCCAGAAAACATTCTTAAACACAAATGTTCCTCAGCTCAGGTACAGGAGGAGGAGGGGGTCTCTGCTGAACAAAGAGCGCTAAACCAACTGTGCGACAATAATAACTATTAGCCCCCGCGCCGACAGATGCTAATGCGCTTGTCTTCTTTCCAGGGACTATTATTTATTCACCCTTCTTCGTCACAGCCCCAGATGCCCGCGCGGACCCTGGCATCGCACCCCCCTCCCCTGGCAACAAGGGTAAGTGTGTAAGTGTGTGCGTGGGCAGTTAGCATCAGTTAGCAGCTAATAGAGCTAGCTGCGTCGCCGCCTTGCGAGAGGTCACGGGGTCAAATCGCTGCTTTGTCGTGGAGCGTGTAATATGACTTTGGTGCGCTGCCAGATCCGTACCTGCAGTGGGCGGGGCCTGCTAGCTTGTTTTTTCCTCGTCTCCAGCCTCCGTGAGATTCCTAATCGCTAGCACGCTAATAGGCCTGTGCGCATCTGTCACTTGGAGCCAAATTGCTTCATTTAAAAGAAAGGCGAAATCAGAACACAGAATGTAGGCAATCTTGCGAGGATTGTTTGTGAGAAGGCGGAGGAATGGGGAAGTGAGGTCAGCTGTGTCCCATGAGAAGACAAGATGGCGGATCAGGCAGGAACAGTCTCTCGTCTTTGTGGGCTGCCAGAGATGTGAAGGCAGCCGTCTATATCTAAGAAACAAATCCAATCCGGTACAATCCAACTTTATTTGTATGGCACATTTTACCAACACAAAGTCTCCAAAGTGCTGCACAGAGTAGGGACAATATAAATAAACACAATAAATCAAATAAAGCATCAAATAAATAAGCAAGTCAATAAAACGATAAACAAATTAGCAAATAAAATCAATAAAGACAGTCAGAGGACCACACAATTCTCACACCGTGTTAAAAGCTGGTGAGTAAAAGTGTGTTTCTAAACGAGACTTAAAAAGAATCGACTGAAGGGGGCGCTCTTAGTGAAAGGCCCGGTCTCCCCAGGGTCACACCGACTTTTGAGTCTTGTTTTTGGGACGATAAATTGGACCCTCAGACCTCAGAGCGGGTGAAGGAGTGTAGGAACAGTGAGGTCTGAGATGTTCACTGGGGCCAGTCCATGAAGAGCTTTAAAAACAAACAATAAAATGTTAAAATCAACTCTAAAATGAACGAGGAGCCAGTGCAGTGAGGAGAAAATAGGTGTGATGTTTTTTCTACAATGTGCGCCGGTTAAAAGACGTGTTTGAAAGTGAAAAAACGCTAAATATGATCCTTTGAAA